>JANRGW010050060.1:2878-14753 GCA_024733675.1 Psilopsiagon aymara | reverse complement strand
ATCCACTTGATCATTTTAATTATACCACATTGCTCTTTTCAAAAGAGCCCTGCGAGCCTTTATAGGCTGCTGTGCTCCCCTTTGAAATTAACAAATTAGGCTTGGTAATTAGAGAGTCAGAATGGTGTGTTACATTGTTTTGGGGTGACAAGGGATTTAAGAGTGTTTCATTTTTAGCCATTTTCAAGGTTTGAAGGTAAAATACTATCACTAATCATGTATGTTCCCATTTTCCAACTATGCTGATTAATATCTGCACAGTGCACTGAGATAAATTTCTTTGCATCTTAATTAAGAACATTTCAAGGCAGATTCCTCAAAGTTCTGTTCATTTGAAATGATGCTGTAAATATCTTTTAAATGCTACTTACCACACAAAAAAAATAATTAGAAAAAAGCCTTTTGGGGTATAATGGTAAGTACTGATTTATCCCAGACATTATAAATTACTATCTTTTCTCCTTAATAGACCTGTTGTCAGATCTTAGGAAGTCACTGAAGCCTGATACATCAATTCAAGAATACAGCTGAGTCACCCTTCCTTCTGAGAATGAGCCTGTGCCTTTGCTCACTGCCAAACAGAAACTTTAATAATTTACGCTTCGGTTTGCATTGCTTAAGATTATGCTGTGAGGCCTAAATTGATTCTTATTATTAACCACACTGCCTCTGCAGAAGGACTGACATGACGGATCACTTCAGGGACTGATGCCCAGTTTCACTGGACAACACCAACATTGGAACTGAGCAAAGCGTGCCAAAATTTGGAAAAGGATGGCCGCAGAGGCCGTAAGAAGACATTTATCGCACTGCTGCTTTCATCTCGGGCTCTCAAGTATCTTTACATACACAACAACTCAGGGCAGTTAATTACTGTTGTATGTTATACAGGGATAAACATTTGGCGATGTTGGTCAATGACCAGGGTACAAAGAAAACAGAACTAAAGAAACCCTGATGCCTCCCACTGTTGTCCGCCCATAGCAAGTAAGGTACAGTATGTTTTGATACTGTGAAATTTTTCACTTGCAGGAAAGCTAGAGTAAAAAACATAATGCTGGTATTTTATTTCAGTTTTCAATACATTTACTTTTCAGCAAAGCCACTGATGTTTTCAGTCAGGCTCAGACAGTGCTCAGGATAAAAGCAACATAGCAGTAGTTCTCACAAAATTTGCAAAACCTGAAGCATAAGGTATTTTAATTCTATTCAAAGTTTTAAAGTACAGAGTATATAGACTTTCTTCCCCTGAAGTACTCTTCTAAGCTGGTACTGTATAACGGTAGGTGAAAATGTCAGAGAGGAGGAGGGAACTTCGTCCCCATATATAGGATCAAAGAATATGAAACATAGGAGACAATAAAAAGAAAGCAAGCAAGAAAGAGAGGTATTAAAAGAGTATGATGAATGGCATATACAATCTTGTGATAATTCCTTTCCTGCTTTATTGCTCAGTAATGATCATACAATACTATACTTCATTGATCACTGCTTGAAATCTAAGCTTCATTTCCTTCACATACGTTAAACACCTTTGACTTGAATTCACTTCATGTAACTTTTCAGTACTTTCTTTTTAGTGTAAAGGGAAATCGAATATAAATACTGAATGAAGGGGAAGAAAAAAAAAATCATTTGACGTTATTGTTCTCTATCATCTATAGAGCTAAGGAGATGTCTTTGAGGTTGAAACGTGTCTGTGGCAAAGCAGGGCACCACATCAAGGCACTCTATATATTAAGTGCATGCCTTGGGCTACTGATTGAAAACCCACTTTGACCACGAGCTGCAAAGCCTGAATGCAGATTTCCCCCTAGCCAAATCATTCACTGTCTGGACAGGAAAAAGGGCACCTTCTGTACAGTCCTACAAGCAGATAGACCTTAGGGGCAGGAGAGTACCTGGGCCAGTCCCACCAGCTGCTCCGCAACTTCTTTCAGAGGGCTCACAGCCAGATGAAGTCCCCCATGAATAGTCCATAGCACCTATAGTATATACAAGGCAAGCGTGTGCATACACCTAATACAGACTACTACCTAATGCTTTTTGACTATGTGCACTTTTCAGAAGCCAAACAAACAAATAAGGATTCTGACAGCTCCTTTTACACAGATAAACTCCAGCTGGAATGACATAATTTATGAGCAGTTCCTCATTGCATATCCTTCCCTTTTAATCAACTGCTAATGGTCACCACAGTGCTCCCCTTGAACAGCCCCATCTCCTGCTCACTGTGAAGCACAATGACTCCAAACACATGAAGGCATATAATGAATCAACACACCACTAACAGTAATATTCTTTTGACAGTTTAATCCTTTACTGTGATGAATTCTCACCCACTAAAACATTGGAGGAAAATATATTAATTAAAAAAAGGCGACGTATTTTGCTTATATTGCATTTTCAGCAGTCTAATTTACTCGAAACAAAGCACAACTACCCATAATCTCAGAATTAATATATATATGAAAGAACAGATGGCACTTAAATCTGAAGACACTAAACATCCTTTTCACCAAGTTTTTATTCAGGATAAAAACCACACTGAATAAGGACTGTAAAAAAAAAACAAAATAAGAGGCTTTGAAGATACCACACAAACAGCACCTAGTTAAGCAAACAAAATCACAAATATTAAGGGGTTATGGCCCTGTGATTAAGGCATCTGACCAGGATGCAGAATATCTGGATGCAATTCCACCTCTGCCTCTCACTTCCTCAATGACCTTGGGCAAATCAATTAATCTTTCTGTGCCATAGATAGTCAGCAGGGATAGTAATAATACAACTTCCCACCTCCCAGGTCTGTTGTGAGAAGAAACTCGCTGATGTTTGTGAAGTCAGCTCCCTCCCTCTTAGGTTATATAGATTAACTCTACGTTGCTTATATCATCAGGGTACCAACAGCAGCAACCCAACACTACCTAATTCCAAACAGCAAGGCAACTATTTCTTCAGACTATCTTACGCATTAAAGAACCTGAAATTCTGAAGAAACCAGAATTCTCCATGTGACAGCGTGCGTTAATGGTGCATTATGGCTTTGCAGCTTATGACCACCACTGACATAACAAGAAGTTGAAAGAGTCAGTTATTTCTAAGCCTTTATCATATTTCTATGTGCTTGACTGAAAATGCATTCGTGTTTGAGGCATCTGAGAGATCTGTATTTCATGCTCAGGAACCACTCAAGTGTATAGACAATCAAAGATCTCAAAAATGGCTGTAAAATAAAAACAAACTAAAGAACTAGAGGGTATCATAACATACAGGAAGAAAATTATAGCTCATAGGTAGATCTAGCATGTAAAATATGGTTTTCCTACATGTACAGAAAGACAAGGGAAGTTGCTGTTACGACATATTCTGTAAATCAGAGAGAGAAAGAAGACATTTCTAAGCAGGCACACCATAATGAGGTTTAACCTGGCCTTTATGCTGTTCAGGAAGTAGCCGATCATTCCTGGGTTTCTATATTAACCACAAATAGAACAATAGAAAAAAAAAAAAAAAAGTTTTTTTTTAAAACAGTCCCATAATCAACTTCCACTGTATGGACAAAGGACAGAAGAAAGTGGCTCCTACTTAGGGACACAAGAGCAACTGTGTCATGAGGATCCTGTACTTGACTAAAAGCACGCAAACATGCAGGCCATCCTGGCAAATAGGGCATTGCTATATATGACAGGATAAAGGACAACCACAACAGAAAATTCTTTGATATAACTACCATTAAACTGCCTGCCCAAGATTTGAAAGATTTCAGCATACTGCAATTTGAACATTGTCTAATATAAACCAGTACAGGGCTGGAAAATCCCCTCAAATACTCCTTCTAGAAAGAGCATCGTGCACAGCTTTTACATACATAACACTGGTGTAGGATATGTGGGCACAGGCAGAGCGTATTGCATTACTCTTGAGACTTATCTTGTGCCTTGTATATGTGATTAAATGAGTTTTAGAGATTTATTACTTTTGTTTTGAAGGCAGAAAGACAAATACTATATTCTGTAGTCTTCAAAGTACACTGTGAAATATATTGTAAAGTATGAGAACAAAATAACTAGATGTGAAAAGTAAGTAGTCCGTCTAGTCAAAACAACACTTGATATTTTTATAAATATTTCTTTTATTGCATACTTCAAAGAAAAATACATTTTTATTTTGAACAGACTGGACAGGTAAGTACCAAAAGAATTCTTGAATTAATGAACAGAAAAAGAAGCGCGGGTGCCTTAAGGTCAGCTTTTCCCCGATTTTCAAGCCAGTCTGGCCTGTTAGTATATTTTAAAGCCTCCAAGTTTGTTTCATTTTCATCTATCTGCCAAAGCACTCAGGAGATCTGGGAAACAGTCATGAGCAAAGGCAACGTGCTACAGAAAATCCCCCAATTGAGGGTTTGAAGGGTATGTAACACAGCAACTGCACAACCTTGTTGCTATCCAGAGTTTGCCCTAAGCCAGGACAATTCACAAACACCCATATGATCACTACAGAGGTATATACACAACTATATAGATCCCCACTGCCCAACTCTTACTGCAAAAAGAAGCTGTACTAAGGATAATCAAACCCTTGTATTTTTATAACAGTTTTCATCACCCAGGAACAAATAATAGTAGTAAGGGGGTACTACAGTTGTGCTGCATCACCAAACAGGGTTTACTAGTAGTGGCAGAGTCGAGTTTGCATTTTAAATTAAAATAATTTAAATGTCACATACGCTGCACTCAGCATGAAATAAATTAGAATGTCTTGCAGAATTTAGGCCGAATTTTACTAGAACTTCTAGGTTCTTCCTAGCTCTCAGCCACAAGATCAGCCACTCATCAGGAAACATTCACCAGTATTTTCTTGCCCAGCCATGGCTGAAAACAAAAATAGGAGATGAGGGGAAATAAGAGGAATTTAAAGCTGCTGAAAACTAATGTCTACCACATGAGGCACAAAATAAGCATGTCGTTGTATATTTGATGAAAAAATAACTGTTATGAAATATTCATTTGAAAAGTGATTAAGCTTTGCAATTGAAAAGCTAACCCTTCGCAACACGAAATAATCATGCAGCTTGGGAATGAACACATCCTGTGTCCTCTGGTGCTCATTATAATTTATGCAACATCTCTACCCCAATACTTTGGTTGCTTAGATATTTTCTTTTTTTTTTTTTTCAAATTTGAAATGAAAAGATCACTAGACTTGTTTCTTACAAGCATTCTTCAAACCCAGAGAACCAGCTTTACCATCCCTGTACATTTCCAGTACGCTTCCTCTGAACTACCTGCCAGGGAGAATAGGAGGCTCTCCAGCCCCAGCGCAGGGGCCCCCAGGACCCAGTGCAGAATCCCACCTCCCGCTCTGCAGTGGAAAGAAGCTTCTTTCTTCAAAGCTATTAACAAATTTACTCACCAGCACGATGTAAGATGTCTCTCCTAAGGGTTAGAATGAACGACCTTTCATACAGAACAGACAATCTATTCCCTAAACTATGAGCAATTAATCCACCGAGCAAGAGAAATGTTTTACAATCCCATTTATTTTAACTAAATTTCTTTGGGGATATTTAACTTTACATATGAAAGCTATACTTTGGTACATGGTATACATGCAGACATCACTTATTTACAAATCCCACGCACAGAAATTGTAAGTTTGAAATTTTCCTTACAATGAATTTCATAATCAGTCCTTCCGTAGTCAAGGCACATACTGAGATCAGGGATTATTCATTAGAGGAAGGAATTAGCAGGATTTTAGGCTTCAATGGCCTGTACAGACTATTAGCTTGCATTTGGCTATTAGGCGGCTAAGCAGAGTGGTCTCTAAAGCGTCAGCAACAGATAACAATAAATTCTCAAAATGAGACTTAACACCTGCTTTCCTAATCTTGAAGGGAAGAGGGGAAAAGCTGATTCAGAGCTGGTGTGGCACCCCTTCCAGCCACACAGGCTCCCGATGTCAGGCTGGGAGCACCCTGATGACTCCCAGCCAGGGAAGCCAGAGGTCCCGGGATGAGCGGATAAGCCCCGCAGCCGAGACCATGGCAACACCAGGCCTCGGCATCAAATGACGTTCTTTAGATCTGCATGACAGCATGCAGGCTCTGCGACTGCTTCCCTCCGATAGAGCAGGTTTTGAAAATGAAACAAAAGGACAGTAGACGGGGATGGCTTATTTGAAGACTATCAGCTGGTCTCTTTCCATCACTTCCAAGGCCTGTATTTTAGAGATGAGAGGAACACAGGGATTGTGAAAGGCTGACAGAAACACAACCACAGGCGTGTCCTGACAATGCATTTTATTTATTTATTCTGAATACCATCGGCACCCTCCACCTCCTGATAACACAAACCACCTTCTGGTAACACCGGCCTATGCTTTTTCTTTTAACAAGCTAATCCGTTGCTTCAAAGCAGATGGGAAAAATGAGAACAGTTTAAAGAAGGTCTTTGGGTTTGGTGGTTTTGTTTTGTTGGTTTTCTTTCTTTTTTCTTTTTTTTTTTTCCCTTAGTAAAGCCAAACCAAAGGACAGAATAATGCCTTTATGAAAATACAGTGTGAGAGCCTCAGAATCACTTTGTTCAGCTACAGCTAGTGCATAAATACTAGGAAAGCAAGGAATTTTTACTTTTCTCCCCACTCCTTTGCATTTCCAAGGCACACAGAAATCACTGCAGTAAATAGAGCTCCTAAGAACGGAAGTGCTGACAGATAAGCAGCATGAACCCAATCAGTGAAACATCTCACAGCTTAGCACAACATTTCATCCTCACCTGGATCAGTAGAATATTTCAACCAGAATAAAAAGCACCATCAAAAGCACGACCTTAATTCACCACTACTGCAATTTTGTATCGGCATAAGTTCAATGATTTCAAAGTAATTACACAGATGTAAACCAAGGATAACTGTGATAAATCAGCCCCAGTGCAAATTCAGAGGAACTCTTCCATGCACATGTACAAACAAAAATATTAAGACAAACCATTACAGGATGACACACACAATTACATATGATTGTAAATGCACATTCTCCTAGATCCCCATGTCCAATGATGAAATGAAGCTATGCTTTTGTTCCTAGGTTGTTTAAACATCATTATTATAGTATACACCTCTTTTGGAAAATAAAAAAAAAAAGTACATATTTTTATAATTTAGGGAAGATGAAGACTAAATAAACAAAATAATACATTAAGGAAGCAGAAGTTCAACAGATCCAAGCTGTCCACACTAATTTGTTAAAGCAGTAAGTTGATTTCCTACCTCACATGAAACTACTCAGGGGAAGCAGGAAAAGAGAAGCTTTTCTGGATACTGATCAAACACCACTGTATGTGATAAAAAGATTTAATTGCACACAAAAAAAATAATTTGAGAAACTGTTCTGGAAAAGAGAGAAGGGGCATGTGTGAGATGAAACTATCCTTCCCGTTTCCTTGTGTTATTCAATTAGTAGAACAGAGAATACCTTTTATTCCATCCTCACCTTTAAAAACAAACTTGAGATTTTTTTAATCAGCGCTGGTTTTAAACCTATGGTATCACTCACCTCAGAACAGTGTTAGTATGAATGAACATTAGTTGGGTTTTTCCTTCCACTCTTTTACTTCAAACCTACAAGCAAAGTGACTGTTGGTAAGAATGACGTGCTTAGAACACAATTTTGAGAGAAGCAGACAGTTGCATTGTGCAAATCCCTCCACTGCTTGTCAGCGCAGTTCAATTCATGACCCAAAACTCCTCTGCTAATTTCAACCTTGGACCTAACTTGAGCAATGAGTACTAATTTTCTGACATTTTTCTTGACAGGGACAAAAGGATTCCAGGAGATAGCAAGAAGCTCACTTCTACTTGAGAACTGATCAGACTATTTGAACTCTGTTCTTTAAAAAGTAACATTTTCTCATTATAGAAAAATCTCTGAACATCCCTTTTCACATCACAACCAAATCATTAGGGCCTGCCACAAAGCCTATTAAAGTCAATGGAAGTCATTCAAAGACTTCAAAGGACTTTGGATCCAGACCTTATGTAAAACATCCAGATGCTGCCCAGCAGCATCTCAAATTGAAAGGGAAGGCTATGCCTGTCAGAGCTAGTGGTGCAGCTCTGTAAGAAGCAGCACAGGCAATGCAGCTTGGTGCTGAGCACCCAACACCTATGCCATACCCCTGTTGGTGGGCTGAACGCCAGTCCAGCCCAGGAATTGAGCACCTGCTAGCAGCTGCAGTGCATTAGGCAGGCACAGTTCCCATTTTATCTTCATGCAAAAGGACACCAACCTGTTCTTGCCTGCTAGGTAATGTGAATCAAAGTATGGCAACAGGGCTTAACCAGGGAGTCTCTTCAAAAGCCTGCTCCTGATACCAACTGAAATGTGAACGTAGTTCCACTCCAGCATCAGACAGGTTGATTGGCCACTGAGGACGGCACAAGGCCACGTTTCTGTAGAGGTCCTAAGAGGAATCAAGCAAGCTTCCAGAAAAACTGCAGATTTTGGGGGCTGACGCAAAGTAAGTGCCCTCAGGAAGAGTCCAGCTGATAGAGCCAGAACTACAGCCTTTGTTCAGGCGTCACTACTCAGTACTCATCATCTATACTCCGTCCTGATCCTGAGCTTGCTTTCACAAAGTACTACTGTGCAAACAAATTCTACATCCAAGGCTAAAGTTAAGCAGGTTTACTTTCTGTGAGAAGCCAAGTCCAGCTTCCAGAAGTTTACACAGTCTGCTCATCGAATATCAATGGTATCACCACGCATTTTCAGCCTTGCGCACAATTTTCCTGAGTTTTAGACGGTTGACCAATAAATCCTGGGAGTTCTCAGCACTTTCTATTTAACTCTGAGGTATCTTCATTGGAAATTCACATTACTGTTCATTGCTAATATCAACACTTAAAAAGAAAATTATGTAAAAAAAAAGTTTTGGAAGAAACCCAAAATATTCCAGTCTTTCCCTCAACTGGCTCCAAAACAGTTTTGGTTTTCCAAAAACCAGAATTTCAAAAGTCCAGCTATTTTCAATATCTCAACAGGCAAGCACCTGAAAAATCTCAACACACTTTATACAGCACTTTATTTCAGACTGCAAATAAGAGAGTCTGAAAAGGTCTTCCCTGCTGTAAGGAATATTCCACTGCTCATCCCCAAACCAAGCTGAAACCACATTTAGCAAAGTTTACTAAAAGGAAATTTGTGAGGAACTAGGGTGTCTGCTGATGTTCAATGGTGCTTTAAGTAAATTAACCCTAGAGTAACTGTTAATTATTTTCAGAAAATACATTATGTCCTGTACTCAGAGCAACTGCATCCTAATTTAGGGATACAGCTCCTTTTCTGAGGTATAAAATTAAACCCAAGATAAAAAAGGACAAGTTAGTGTTGTCTTTTCATTTGGTAAGTGAATGAAATTAAAATACAATTTCATTACAGCAGTGCTACAGGAAACAAACACACACAAAAAAACACCAGAGCAAAACCAAACTACACATTTAACCTAGTTCTGAAAGGGCACATCAAACAAAAAATGACAGTGTTATATCACTATTATTAGCTTTAGAAACAAAGCTTTTAGGAGTAATTTCAGGTTTTAGTCCTGTACCCTAAATGATGGCATATGCAAAAAGAGCACATACAGAAATGTAGTTTGGAAAAGATTAAGAGATTATTTTAGAAGCAAATCACTCCATAAATAAAGCACAAAGGGAACACAGCATCATTCAGGAATGGACATCTGTCACCCAAGCAGATACCACATCACACATTCACAGCTAATTCTGCAAAGTGGAAAAATAAGACTTTAAACAACACATAGAGCCCTACATGTATGACATTTATTTTTAAATTTCTAGTTACCATAAATATCCAGGCACCATCAAGAAGTATAAACATTACACACAGAGGAAATGGTGAGAAATAAAATGAACAAAGAACAGAAAAAGAGAGAAAGTCACATGGATTTGGAAAAAGCCAGCCCTATCCTGGGTTGTTCAGTGCTGCTTTTCTTCTAGTGGGGGAGGGAATGAAGAGGGAAGAGAAGTCACATTCAATGTCATCTTGACAGCGACCTCTTATTCAAAAACTATTATTTTTCCATCTTGAATAAGAGAGAACCAAGTGCTCTTCATAATCACATAAATGACCTACCACTCTCTAAGTGCTCTCTCTTAGATCAAAAAAGAGCTATCGGAAGCAGAAAGTATTGCACACTACTCCCCTGTTGTCTCAATCCAAGTCATCGTCACAGTTCAACCTTACCATAAGAGGAACCTCGAAAGGCCAAAAGCTTTAGGAAATACACTTATCAGACTACCCTTCCTGCTCACAGCAACCCTTTCAGAATTTTGCACAGTTAAAATAATAAAAACACAGGAAAAGAGAAAGTTAAGAGAAAGAGAGGAGAAGTACGAAGGGAATTAACTGTTATTTTTGCAGGGAACAAAATCAATAGCTTTAAACTGGCTTTTAACAAGGGTGGGAGAAAAGATTTCAGTTGTCCTTAGGGGTAGACTGTTCCCTAATGCTGCACTTCAGAAGACATATGCAATTAACTCACTTAACATTAAGGTTATTATTGCCAGGAACTCTGCACCAGCATGTAAACTGACAAACTCACCCTCCCCTCTCTCTAGCGGAATCACAAGACCCTGCCGCTATAAGGTCAATGGCAAGGCTAAAGAACTTTATCCCAAAAGAAGAGCTATTGAGGAATTCAGGGGGTCAGTGGGGGTGTGCGTTAATGCGTGTGTATGTTGGATTTTTTCTTGTTTCAAGGAAGGATGAGGGAAGAAATCCCATTCATTTACTCTTCTGCAGTTCTTCCCATTTAATTAAACAGGGAAAGTACCCAGCAAAAAAATGAAAACTGTAGCATGTGAAAGAAAAAGGGGGGAGAAACTCCCCTACCTTTCAGACCATTGTGTCACCAAACACACAAATATCTCCCAGAAATGCTTTGCTGTTATGTTGAAATCCAACTGCAAATTAAATTTGTTCAATAAAAAAAAAAAAGGCTCTGGTGTACTGAATGACTCAGCAAGTCAGACCTCAGGCTAACTCACAGGGCAGAAGTAATGGGGTAGCCCACATTCCACGTATGCTACCTATTTTACATGCTCTGCTTTGTTACAGCAGCTGTTCTGAAACACTCTACAACCTCTTGTTCCAACAATGCAACAATCAGGATGTGGAGGAACCACCCTACTTTTTCCCCCTGGTCCTCAAAGGCTTAGTCAGCAGTGATGAAAGCTTACCTCTAACCAGTCAGATCAGCCTGAAGTACTGACTCCGCAAGAGCTTCCATCCATCCATCCAAATCACCCAAAAAGGTGCAAAACAAACTATATCCAGCAGATGGATTGGATTTGCTGGAAATTAAAATCCTCTCAAACAGAACAGGTGAACCACAGCTGAGAAAAGTGTTTATTGAAATGTTCAGTGTTCACAGGGCTGCAATACACTCCTGGCAATAACTAAGGGCTGGGAATATACAAGGACCATGGCAAGTACTGGGATGGCTCAGAATTCTTTCAAAAACTGAACCCATAAATTCACCCCTACCACAAAGCAAAGCGATTAAGCGTACATTATCAGTCAGAGGAACCAACAGGCCATAATGCTTTCTTCTGTTTCTACCAGAGGAGAGTAGAGTAAGCCACAAAGGAAAAGCAAACACAAGAAAACCCTAGGAGAATCCTCGGATCTGACCTTCTCTCCATATTCTCCCCCTGTCATCTCCCCCCCAAGCTTCCTGTACAGCTAGCTGTACTGCTGACTGCTGAACACTTACTGAAGAATGCATAATTACATCTCTTTAACCCCTTGCTGACACAACGTATACACTGTGCTGGGATCTGGGGCTTTTTT
>JANRGW010050055.1:0-22124 GCA_024733675.1 Psilopsiagon aymara | reverse complement strand
GCATGAGGCTCTGAAAGTCCTTGGCCAGACCAAAATGTACTAAGCAGTAACTAAAACATTGGTGTTATCAGCGCTGTCAAAAACACAGTGCAGCACCAACTGCTAAGAAGGAGAAAAATGACTGCTACTGCTGAACCCATGACAAGTGGTTATGGTGTGGAAGTTCTGTACTTCACCTACAGCTTCCCCTCCAACCCAACAGCATTTAGAAACAAGACTTTACTGCTCAGGATGTGGCCATTCAAAGCATACTTAGAAATCACTGTTGTCCAGTGCACCTCTGTGCCAGAGATCACCCTTCACATGGTCTCACAGTACCTCTGAAAGCAACACATGCTATGTTTGCATCTCTACAACATTTGGTCCCAATTCTGCAAGGAAGGACACATTTTTCACCATTTCAGTTTACAAGAGTGTCAAACTGCTGATGTGGTATTACTCTGTAAGTCTCCCAAAAAAACCCATCTACCAAATTTGCAATCAAAATAGAACATGTAACCACAGTACTCTTTACCAAAGAAATTTTCAAGGCAGTAAGAGTTTTATTATCCAGACTCGTATATAAAAAGTTAATAGCAAGCACTTTCTACAGAATCTTTGATGAGGCTTTACAATCCACATTATCAGTAAGAAAGGTTATTTCATGCTCATGCAGGACCCAGGCTTTATAAGCACTGAGAACAGACAGCTGCCAGTATTTTAAGTGTAACCACGTTTTGGATTGCAGGTTTGTTATTCCCACCAAGTACTTCCGTGATAAACTTACAATGATGAATATGACAGAGGTGGGTGATACAGAAAGAGATAAATAAAACTTACTAATACACCACTCCAGTGCAGATATAGCTGATGATTCCTTATAGCGTAATTCCCAGTTTTGTGTAATGACTTTCAAATATCTCCCTTACCAAGTCATGTCTCTTCCCTCCAAAGCACCCTCCTTACACTTTATTATACACCCCTCACTCCATGTTACCCTCTACATATTCAAGAAGGCAGTACAGTACAGCAGGTTTTAGTCTAACAGTTCAGAAACGCTGTTTCAGAAATCAAAATTTGGTACAGAGTTCAACTCCCACCAGTTATCAGGACTTTACCCCCTGCCTTCCTGGGGGAGGAGGCTTGGTTTTGTTTGCAAGCTCAACGAAAATCTTAATTATTGAACCTAATTCCTGCTAAGGCAACTGTGACTTTCATTGACTGCAGAATTTTCACTTTGTCAGTTCTCCTGTATGCCTCCCAGAGGCTGTTCAAAGCCTTCAGCCTTCTGAGCTTTTCTCTGGTCCCCAGCCATGCAAAATTACAATAAAATTAATTTTAATGTATCATACACGAATTACAATTGTCAAATATTAACACCCCTTACCCCCAGAAGAGATCCAGCAGTGTTCTGTTGCACCAAATGTCAATTGTTGTCTTCCATCCACTGCTCAATCCATTGCATAATCTGATCCAAATTTCTCTCCAGGTCTTCGGGAGTATTGCTGTGTAACTGGTGTACAATTTCCTTTCTATATGACAACACAGCTTCCTCATAAATTGTCTGAAAAATTTCACACTGAATGTTGTCTTGCAGCTTTTTCCCCTTGTAACCCCTTAAAAGAAGACCAAGAGACAGTCTTAGACATGTTGAGAACTATAAAGTATTCCATAGAGAATCAGTAATTTTTATTCTAAAAAAATCTTTTATGAGGTCACACATAGTTCTTTGTCCTTATTTACTCCACTGACATACCTGCTTTCAAGTCTGTCATAGAGAAATGAATTTTCCGTACGAAGTACAAACACGATATGAAACCAACGTTCAGGGAAGAAATCACAGCCATGATAATCAACAATAACTCCACCCTCACTCATTTTATCTTCTAGCTCATCTATTACCTACAAAAGAAACAAAGGCAGGCAAGTTTACCTGAAATTACAGAAAGTCAAAGTACTCGCATGATAGTTTTAGAAGTTGGGCTTACCCTGTCTTCATCCAGAATTGGACAGTCATACTCCTCATCAAAACCTTCATACAGTTCTCCTGCAGCAGAAACAATTTGTGAAAGTTTGTGAAGTAACAACAGTTCTTAAAATTATTTATGCAGTTATGTTTATTTCAGGAGGATGCAAACAAACGACAGTGTTCTAAGCAAGGAATACTTTGTTTGCAAATCCATAAAAAGATAAATTTGTTATTACTTAATACAAAGTGTGCCACAGTCATAAAAATGCTTTTTTACCCTATGCCACCAAAAGCATTCTGTTAAAGCAAATTCACTGCCATTTCATGTAATATATAATGCGTGCACTGCAAATTATACAAAGCAAAAATATCTTAAATCCTGTGATGAATTATATTGTTAATACGGCCTACCATCTTTTGCCATGTCACCCACATTAACATAGGTCATCCCCGTTCTTGATGCCAGCTCTTTTCCGAGTGTGGTTTTCCCAACGCCTGGAGTACCTAAAGACACAACCTCGTGTAAAACAGTAGGAGAGCAGCATGCACGTCCTCTTCAAATAACCTTCTAAGCATCAAAACGTAAGCTTTTTCCGTCAATGCTGGCAAGTTTGTATAAGAAAAAGGGGCAAACCCTTGCATGACAAGGAAATGCAAATAAGAGCAATGTCTGGAGATGGAAAAAAAAAAAATATGAAAAAAAGTTTCATTTTGTGAAAAAGGTTTATTCTAATCAGGGTGATCAAAGAAGCACAGACTGGTTTGGGTTGGAAGGGACATTAAGGTTCATCCAGTTCCATCCCCTTGCCACGGGAAGGGACACCTTCCACCAGACCAGGTTGCTCCAAGTCCCATCCAACCTGGCCTTGAACACTCCCAGGGATGGGGCAGTCACAGCTTCCCTGTAACCTGTGCCAGGGCCTCAGGACCCTCACAGGGAAGAAGTTCTTCGGGAGATCTCATCTCAGTCTCCCCTCTGTCAGCAAACCTTCCTTCATTTAAAGCCTGACCCAACACGGGAAACCCCGAGCTGCCCCTCAGCGCAGCCCGGCCGCTGCTCCGCAGGGGCCTCCCACTGCAGACCACGGGCAGGGAGGGATGGGGCGCCCCTCCGCCCGGCGCAGCCCCTCCGCCCGGCGCAGCCCCTCCGCCCGGCGCAGCCCCTCCGCCCGGCGCGGCGCCGGTGCCGGTGCCGGTGCCGGTGCCGGTGCCGGTGCCGGTGCCGGTGCCGGTGCCCACCCGTCAGTAGCACGTTAGGCCTCCTCATGCTGCAGCTCCACGCCGGCGGCGGGCGCTGGTCGCCTAAAATATACGTACAAGGGGGCCTTCGCCGCGCCGCCGCCCGCTGATGGCGCCACGCGCTCTGCCCGAGGGGTTGGGAGGGTTGGCCAGGGAGGCAGGCGCAGCGAGGACAGCTAAGGGCCGGCGGAGGAGAAGGACCGGCGCGCGGCCGGCGGTGCGATGTGATGTGATGTGATGTGATGTGATGTGATGTGATGTGATGTGATGTGATGTGATGTGATGTGATGTGATGTGATGTATGTGATGTGATGTGATGTGATGTGATGTGATGTGATGTGATGCATGTGATGTGATGTGATGTGATGTGATGTGATGTGATGTGATGCATGTGATGTGATGTGATGTGATGCGTTCTGCTCCGCTCTCGGCATTCCGCCTCCTTCTCTGGCTGCCCCGGAGCCGAGCTCTCTCCTGAGGCCGCCCCGAGGCCGGGTTGACCCCTCGGGCCCGGCTGGTGGCGGGCCGGCTGATCGGCGCCGGCCGGGCTGAGGATGTCTGGAAGCTCCTCGGGGAGGCAGACGGTGCCGGCTGAGGTAGGCCTCGGGGCGGGGGATGGGGATTAGCGGTGGTTTCAGGCCCGGTAATTACCCCTTAGTCTGTCTGGGCATTTCTTCCTCCGTTGCTTGGGCTTTTTGCTTTGTTTTAATGTGCGAGATGCTATTCTTTTTACTAGTGCAATGCATGAAAAGGTGACTCCCTCATAGGATGTTACCGGCCCCCTGGGAAATATGCAAATTCAACTAAAAATAGGTTTTGTCTGAATAATGCTAAAAGCAAGCGGGCACAGTTGCTGGTGCTCTTTGTAGAATCATAGAATTCTAAACTGGTTTGGGTTGGAAGGAACCTTAAAGCTCATCCACTTCCAACCCCCTGCCATGGGCAGGGACACCTTCCACTAGACCAGGTTGCTCCAGTCCCTAACCAGCCTGGCTTTTAGCACTGCCAGGGGTACAGCAGGGACTATTGATCTGGAGGGTAGGAAAGCTCTGCAGAGAAGTGTGGACAGGCTGGATCAATGGGCAGTGACCAGTGCTATGAAGTTCAGTCAGGCTCAGTGCCAGATCCTGTACTTTGGCCACAATGAACCCGTGCAATGCTCCAGGCTTTAGGAAGAGTGGCTGGGAAGCTGCTCGATAGAAAAGGATCTGGAGGTGCTGATTGATGGAGCTGATCATGAGCCAGCTTGTGCCCAGGTAGCCAAGAAGGCCAACAGCATCCTGGCCTGTGTCAGCAGTAGTATGGCGAGCAGGACCCAGGGCACTGATCCCCCTGTACTGGGCACCGGTGAGGCCGCACCTTGAATCCTGTGTTCAGTTCTTGTACCCTCACTACAAGAGAGACATTCAGGTGCTGGAGCGGATCCTGAGAAGGGCAATGGAGCTGGTGCAGGGCCTGGAGCACATGTCTGAAGAGGAATGGCTGATGGACCTAGAGGTGTTTAGTCTGGAGGAGAGAAGGCTCAGGGGGGACCTTGTTGCTCTTGACAACTACCTGAAGGGGGGATGGAGCCAGGAGGTGGCTGGTCTCTTCTCCCAGGGAGCAAGGGACAAGAGAAGAGGAAACAGCCTCAACCTGTGCTGAGGGAGGTTTAGACTGGATATTAGGAATAGTTTCTTCCCCAAAAGGGGTCAGGAATTGGAACAGGCTACCCAGGGCAGTGGTGGAAGTGTTCAAAAACTGTGTAGATGAGGCCCTTATGGGCATGGTTTAGTGGTGGCATTGGTAGTGCTGGGGCACTAGTTGGACTTGGTGATCTTAAAGGTCTTTTCCAACGTAGCTGATTTTGTGATTCTTGCCCTCAAATACTCCAGTGCCTGGTAATGCTCTGTTTGATTAATTCTTACATGTAAATGGCAGAACGTTCATAGACCTTTTTGGAGATGATGTGTCTGTTCTCCTGGTCCTGTTTTCACAGAGCTCGGTTTTGCCATGGTATCTTTTACAGCTCCTATGCTAAAAAATTACCACGCAGCTGTTAGCAGCAGAGAGCCTGTGATCATTGTGATAATATTTTTGGGACCATAGGTAGGCTGAAAAAGAGCTCTGGGTCTAGGTTTGTACACCTGTCCTGACAGGGTATTTCTAAATCTTATATTAAACATTGGTGCTGCTAGCAGTTTTGTTTCTTATCACTGTCAGACAGGCTTCTGAGTGACAGTCTGATTCTGGCTTCTTCATACCACTTCCTCATAAGCAAATGAAACATTTGATTTTATTGGACCGCCCAACTAATTGTTCTCTAACATCTATTTCTGTCTTCTAAACACAAACGTCTGCATTGTCAATGTTATATAAATAAAAAAATAAATGCGACATGCTAAAACATGGGGAGTAGAGGACATACAACATGAGTATGACCTTAATATAAAAAGGATATAAGTAAGCCCATACTCCTTTTTCATTCTTATGAGAGTTTTAATTTTGCCTGTTTAGTTTGAACGTCTGTTTTCAGAATTTTCAGCTTGTTCAGATTTGCCAATTTTCTGCAAAATATCACAGTGTGTAAGGTTTGTAATACTAAAAAAGCATGTATTTGACGCATTCAAAAAGCTTAACTGCCCAGGTTTGTGGCTAACTGGGAGTTAGTCATAGAATCATAGAATGGTTTGGGTTGGAAGGGACCTTAAAGATCATCCAGTTCCAACCTCCAATTCTCATGAAGTTCTTTAGATGTAGGACATATTCTTACATATGCTTGATAAAAATCTCCAGTTTTGTAGAGACAGCTGTACCAAATTGAGGGGAGGAGAGTGCTACATTGAAGCAAAACATTTGTATTTTACCAGGTGACAGATTGGTTGGTGCATTCATTTGATGACTTCCTAGGAAACGCAAGTATTTCCCCCAGTGCCATTCCTGTGAAGCCACTTGAAGGCAACTCCGGTAGAAACCGGCAGCCGCAGCAGAAAGACGTGTCTTCTGTAACAGAAAGCAGAAGAATCAAAGTTCTGCCCAGAAAAAGAGCGAAGTCATCTTCAATAGATCTACCTCGTAACAAGTCCAGACAAAACTGGAGCCAATCTCAAGATGAACCATGGGTAGATAGATACAAACCTGAAACTCAGGTGTGAGAGTTATCCTAAATGCTGATGTAGTAGTTATATTACAGTGTGACCTGTTGTGCTTCTGTTCATCATCTGTATTGATCAGGTTCTAAGTATGTCCTGTTTTGCTAGAGATTCAAAGTACTAGTTTTATTTATTGACTGCCTGTAGGTAAGATTTTAGAGAGATATTTATCTATAAGAAATGCACTTTTCTCAGGCTTCCTGAGGATATAAAGCTACTGGTGAGGTGTTTCCTGTCAATCTACTCTGAACCTGTTTCTGAATTTCAGCTAGAAGTCACAGCTGCAAGTACTAGGAAAATCCACAGCTAAAGAAAGAGGAGAGAACTGAGTCAGTGCACTCATTATGGGAGAGATAACAGAAATCATCTTGAGTGTTACTGGGCAGCAGTTAGCCAGTCCATTAGCATGTTCAGAGTACTCGACTGCAGTTTCTGCTGTCTCCTGTTTGCTTGATGCATCTTCTACATGACTTGAGGGTGTGGGGCACTGTGGGTACTTTAGGACTTTGAGGACAAGGGACTCAAAGCTGCAGTAAACCTGTCTTCACTGGTTCTGCTCTTGGAACAGCTTTTTCACAGTGTGTTTTGAAGATGTCAAAGTGTAAGACAAATGTGTCTTAGTTTTGAGTGCTGTTTGATGTAAAGTTAGTGTAGTACTTGTATTTTATATTTGAATATTTAATATCCCATCTCTGGAGAGGAGTTAAGTTGCAAGGCTAGAAGATGAGTAAGTTGCATGAGATTTGCAGAAGTTCAGAAAAACTATGTAGTGTTAGAGTCAGTAGAGCCTAAAAAGTACCACTTCCAGCAATAGGTGTAAAGAATGCTGGCACAAATAGGCAAGATTGTAATGTTACTTTTGGAAAAATAAATAATTATTTCTCAGCTAATAGTGATGGAAAATTGATTGTTGGAGGAAAGAGGCTGAAATGATTATTCTTAACTGTTCCACTTCTTTCTACATAGTATGTTCTAGTTTCATATGTTTATGCTTATACATGTTTGTTAATATTCCAGTCAGCATGTATCCTGTTCTTGAACCTCATTTTCACTGTCTTGGAAACCAGCAGGTGCGTATGTGCCCTCAGTGTATTTTAATCTTGTTTTAGAATGACCTTGCTGTGCAAAAGAAGAAGATTGAAGAAGTTGAAGCATGGTTAAAAATACACATATTGCAGAGGCATCCAAAGCAGGTAATACTGCTAATACTAGCAGCTTGGGTTATATAACCATACAAATAAACTGGATTCAATTTTATTTTAATTTTGGAGAAAAGCTCACCTTGCAATGTAATGGATACATAATCACTACCTGTAAGAAATCTGGTAAGAACATAGGTTCGAGCTTGTAGATTTGTTTGGGCTTATGCTGCCAAGAGGTGGATTCTGATTTTGCTCAGAAATGCTGTTTTCTAGGATGAAGTCAGTTCACAGCTTTGCAGTTTGTGGTTGTAACTGCATTTTATCTTCTACAGATTAATTTTGAGTTATCTTGAGAGATACCCAGTTGCACAGACTTGATGTAATAGGATGTTTTTAACCTTGCGATTAATGAGAGGCATTCCTGTACACAAGCATAATTTGCTAGTCTTGCCTAGTGTTTTTTCAGTGTCTAATGTTTCTGCAGTTCAGTGTCTAATGTTTCTGGTCTACATGGTGTGCAGTTAACTAAACCAGATGCATTAAAAACTAAGAACAAGGCGTTCAGAGTTTGAGTCTGTCTTTTTCTATCTGAAAACTTGACAGGTAAATTAATAGCACAAAATATTTAGCTCTGTTTTTATTGGGAAAAGAGAATCGTTGCCACAGAAATCAAAGAAGAAACTCAGCTAATATTTATCTTCAGCCAGTTTTCAGTCTTTATGTATCATGTTTTGGATTTTTTTCCCCACACCTTCTCCCTCCCTGTGACAGGGTGGCTCTGTTTTACTGCTGACTGGTCCTCCTGGTTGTGGAAAAACTGCAACTGTACAAATATTAGCAAAAGATCTTGGTGTTCAGGTGCAAGAATGGATCAATCCAATATCTTTAGACTTTACAAAAGAAGACTTAAGAAATATGTTTGGCCATGGTAAGTATTTTGCTTTTCTTTTTGACTTTTGTTTTTTCCTTTTCCCTTCCAGTTATATTCTTTGCTCTCTGTCACCTTGGTCACAGCCATGTGAGCCATATCCTTAATGTTAAATAAGAATTTTTTCAGCTCTTAGCTGAAACTTTTTTTTTTACAGTGTTTACTGCAACACAACTTGCATTTCAAAGCAATATAGAGAACTATGTAGTAGCTTGCATATCATTTGAGCAATTAAAAAACCCAGGTAAGTCTGTTTTCATGTGTGCCTTCAACTGACTTCTACTCTTTAAAAATTCTCCTGGTTTTGCCATGTGTTTGCCAAAGGGCTTGTCTGCTTGGTCAGTGGCTGCTGTCAGAAAATACCATGAGTGGTATCAGTTCTTTTGGGTTTTTACAGTCTACTTTGTATAATATAGAATACATATTTTTAATTAGTTTTCTTTTACAGACTCAGATTTTCATACATTTCCGAGTCAGTCCCAAGCAGCTGTCTTTCAAGATTTTCTATTAAGAGCAAATAAGTATAACAAACTTCAGATGCTTGGAGAGTCCTCAGAAAATGATAAAAAGCTTATTCTTATTGAAGTAAGTGAAAACTTGTGAAATCTCGTTTTGAAACCAGTACTTTTTATTGTAACATTGACATGCTAACTAGGTTCAGTTGCTGTATTGGTGTTGTCAGAAGTTAGTGTGCTTTTACTGCAGATGAGTTCTTTATTACTTCTTTAATTTCTACAGCAGTCTGGAACCAAGCGTAAATATAAACTAATAGGCAGAAACTGTAGACTAGTTTGTGCACAGAAATAAGATTATGTCAAAACGTAGACCAAAACAATTTTCAGAAGTCATACCCATGTTTGTGAGTGATGCGCTTTCTAGGAATATGTGTGTGTATAGACAGGAAGAAAGGGGGAAAAAAACCTCTCGCTCCTCCTGTTACTTAAGGATCTAGAAGAGTACAGAAGATGTGCAAGAATTAACACAATAGAAAGCATTTGAAATTTAACATTCCTGGGCTTATATAGGGGACATAATTTAGGGCAGAGATATGAAGTCTAGGGGTTTGTAAGCCATAGTGGGAGGTACAGGAAAAGTTTCATCTTTCAAGAAAAAGAATAGGGGAGACAAAAATTCTGATGTGATGTGCTGTGGTATTTAGGAAGCATGGTTTTCTGTGACTGCATAAAGTCACTTTCTTGTGTAGGTCCTTTCACATACCAATACTGTATCTTGCTCTCTTCATTAGTGGAGCTGCTAACTTGCATGTTTATTTCCTCTGGCAGGCACCATAACACTCAAGGCTGTTTCTTAAGAAACAAGGACAGAAAGAAAATGTTTACCTTTTTATTTTATTTTTTTTTTTTTTAACTGCCAAGGTGCTGAGGCCCTGGCACAGGTTGCCCAGAGAAGCTGTGGCCACCTCATCACTGACAGTGCTCAAGGTCAGGTTGGATGGGGCTTGGAGCAACCTGGTCTAGTGGAAGGTATACCTGCCTGTGGCAGGGGATTGGAGCTGAATGAGCTTCCAGCACAAACCAGTCTGTGATACGATTCTTTAGATTTTTTTTTTTCCATAATTAAAGAAAGAAATGCTATGCTGTAGGCTTTTTTTCCTTATTTTTTTACCTGTTTATCTTCAGTGTTAGGCACATGCCAATTTAGCTGTGAACTAGCTAACTAGGAATAAGACACATGTAGCAAGTGATGTGCAGTAACAGTCTATGGGAGAGAATATTTACATCTAATGTAATGACAGCAGTTATTTTGTTTTGAATAGGACCTACCTAACCAATTCTATCGAGACCCTGGCAGCCTGCATGAAATTCTCAGGTCAGTTGCAAGTAAGGTTTTAAGGATTAGCTTCACCCACTCACAGTAAACTGGAGCTTGATTCTTACCATACTTATGTCTCATTTTAGGAGATTTGTTCGTATGAGTAGATGTCCCCTTATATTTATTATATCAGATAACTTCACTGGAGACAGCAAGCAGAGGTTACTATTCCCAGTGGACATTCTAGAGGAGTTGTGTATATCCACTATTAGGTAAGATCTTTTACCTCATTAAAACTTGATTTAAATTAGTGAGAAGTCAAAAACTAATTTTTTTTTTTTTTTTTTTTTTTTTTTTTATGAAATCCAACAGTTTCAAGCCTATTGCGACAACAAATATGATGAAGGTTCTTAATCGAATTGCTGCAACAGAAGCTAGTTTGGTAAGTCATTAAAACTGATAACTTCTGCAGTGCTTGCACTAGAAGATTTCAGGCTTTTATACCTGAAATATGTTATTTATCGTTGTTGGTATATTTGTTTGATCTTTGATAGCAGAGCCCCACACCCCCCAAAAACCCTCACCAGTCCCCACAACAGAAAATAAGGAAGAAACTGAAAGATGTCTTGTTTTTAAGATCAGTTCCACTTGATCTGTGGTCTAAGTCTTCAGAGCTGCTGCTGAAGATTCTCCTGCCTTTTACGAAGCTTTACATATATAAAACAAATAATAGGAGCAGAAGTAATTTTCATTGTATCCAGCAGGGCTAGAAGAGGTCATGAACCCAAGTCCTGTGTTATTCCCAACCTCTTTTCATTGCGACCAAGTCTAATATTGAGTGACGCCTTGCAAAGAGTTGTATGCTTTATTTCTCTGCAGAATGCTGTATAAAATGTGGCAATATGCTTAAATGGATTGAAAGTTTTAAAGTTAGCAGTATTAAATGGTTTGAGCACATGGTGGATGCTCATGTAGTCTTTTTATGGTGTCTGTCAGAACTAGATCCCCACAGCCAGGGTAATACTCAAATGCTGCTTGTCCTATTTTTTCTTACTACTTTGAATGTTGCTTTGTATTTGTAGAAGAGAGAAAAGAATTTTGCTCTTGACAGAACTTCTCTGGAGTTGCTTTGCAGAGGTTGTTCAGGTGATGTAAGAAGTGCAATAAACAGTCTTCAGTTTTCTTCTATGAAAGGTAAGTACCTGTGATTTTGTTAAGACATTGTGACCACTTCTGCTGTAAAGGTATTCTGTGGACTGTTGCAGTGCAGCTAGGCAAGCTATGTAAAATATTTTGTATATGCTGCAGTGGAGCAGGAATAAAATACACAAAAGTTTTGTGTTTGTGTGTGTGTGGGAGGGAGTTATTTGTTTATTTTGTTAAGCTGAAAGCATTCCATGTCATGACTGTTACATGTCGTCTGAAAGCTAAGTACCATCTGCTGCTGTCCTGATTTTGGCTGAGGTACAGTTAGTTATCTACCTAGTAGCTGGTGCAGTGCTGTGTTTTGGCTTTAGTCTGAGAACAACAATAACACACTGATGCTGAGCACAGCTTACACTAAGTCAAGGGCTTTTCAGCTTCTCATGCTGCCCTGCCAGTGAGGGCACAAGAAGCTGGACACAGTCAGCAGAGCTGACCCCAAGTGGCCCAGGGAATATTCCAGACCATAAGACGTCATGCTCAATATAAAAACCAGGGGAAAAGCGAGCTGGGGCTGCTGCTCAGGAGCGGGCTGGGCTTCAGTGAGTTGGTGGTGAGCAGTTGCTTTTAATTTGCATCTGGTTTTTTTTGGGTTTTATTTCTCTCTGTTATTTTTTCATTACAATTTCTTGTTGTGACTATGTTATTTCAATTATGAAACTGGTGGGGGAGTGAGTGAGGTTCTTTGTGGTGCTTAGTTGCCATCTGGGGCTAAACCATAATAGCTATGTGTGTATTGATGTAATTTAAGAATAGGAAACATGTTTGGATTTGTATGCTTTATCCTGATTGTATTTTTGTTTTTACTGGTAGACTACTCACTGGAGAAAGAGTTCTGGTTGAAGAAGGAAAGGAGCTCCACAGTAAAATGTGAAGCAGCACAAGCAGTATCTAAAGTAAGAAAGAAAAGTAAAGCTGATACTTCAGAAGACCAGGAGATACAAGCTATTGGTGGCAAAGATGCTTCCATTTTTCTTTTCCATGCTCTGGGAAAGATAATTTACTGCAAAAGTAAGAAAACTTTGACTTGCTCTTCCTTTCTGTGGGCAAAGCATGTCAGCTGCTAGGAGCTATCTTTGCTAAAGAAAGGCTTACAATGACCTCCAGTTTCTGTCTTTGGTCATTAATAGCAGTATACCACCAGGAATAACAGTTTGTTCTCACTGAGATTGCAGCTGTCTATATTTATTAGGTAAATTAATGTTGTATGACGTGTGTAATAAAATTGTGTAGCTCTTGTTGCATTAGTTCCATGTGCAGTCATGCATGCAAAGCCGGATACGTAGCCAGCACGTTCGTTGCTTTGTACAAAAGCAGTTTTCGCCTTTGTGCAGAAGTAGACATTTTTGTACTGCTACATTCTGTACTTGTCTGTATTCCTAAACACAGAACAGCACTGCAGCCTAATGCCTCCATTATTTGTGCATCTGCTCTCTTGCCCCTCCCTACTTTTTTTCTCTGCTCTTTATTTCCCATTAACAGACATTCGTCCTCTGTCCATTCTGACATGAAAACCTCTGCTGCTCTGTCGTACTGTATCTCCCTTTCCACCTCTCCAAAATACTTTCCACCTTACTGCTACTGAAGGTTCTACTTTTTCTACACTAGATTTTGTAAATTTACAGAAACAACCTGCACCCTCTATGTGGTTCAGTACTGTATTTTACCATTAAAACTATAACTCATAAGCATTCCCTACATATTAAACTAGTTCTATCTGCACTTGGCTAAATCAGGATCCATTAAACCACTGGTTCTCCATATTTCAGTGATGATTCACCATATCAGTTCTAAAATCAACTGGTAGAATTGACAGTAGCTGAAAGTGATGCCCAGTGTATGTGAAAACTGCTGTTCAGTAGCTGTGGGTGTCTGTTCCTGCTCCTATCTGATTTTTATTCTAATTTTGAATATTTGATCTGAAATGTGTGTCTTCTGGCTTTTTTTGTTATGTGCAGAAATATAGCAACATTTCTGATACTGAAAGACTAAAAAGATTTTAAAATCCTTTGTAGGGGAACCAGTGTCAGAATCAGAATTCCCTCAGCTGCCTGCTCACTTATCAGAGTACCATCGGGACACCTTGCTTATTCAGCCTGAGGTATGTCTGTAATAGCTACTTGATTCCATTTTGGTTTGAAGAAAAACCCAAACAAAACAAACTCTTAAGTGTTTGATGCAAATTCTTAAGCACAGGGGTTTTGTCACTGATTTTAGTATATGTGTATTCAGTCTGTCCAAGTTACAGAATAAGTAATGTGGAAGAGACCTCTGGAGGCTATATTCAAATGAAGAGTAGGTTCCCAGGAACTTGATCTGTTGAGTTTTGAGTATCTCCAAGATCAGAGATTCTTACTTCACTGATGAACTTGAGGTGGAAAGTGGACTTGCACTTGCTGCAGCCTGTGATTTAGCTCTCATTTTAGGAGTTCACCTCTCTGTTACCACTCATTATGAGAGCTGAATACAGCAATGACTTCTGTCCCTGGGTCCCTCCTTTAGCTTTCTCTGGAAGCAAGCCAACCTTCCTTTTGTATATAAGCATCACTTTGCAGACGATGTATGCCAGCTCCTGAACCATCCGAATATGTTGTACCTCTTTTTATTGTATGCACTTGTAAAACTTTGAACTTTTTCTTTTGTTTTTTTGTTTCCTAATAGGATATTGTGGAAAAATCACGGATGTCAGGAAGCATATTTAATTTATACCTTCACCAGAACTATGTAGACTTTTTTTCTGATATAGATGATGTAGTGAGAGCCAGTGAATACTTAAGCGCCGCTGATGTCCTTTGTAGTAACTGGAGCGTAAGTGTCACCGTTTTATACACACACGCTTTTTTTAATACTCTAACGTTGATTTTCTAGACTTTAAATGTTTATGAATGTTTACTTCATACTTGCAGTGTAGGTGACAGTGAGTTGTTAAGGAATGCTGAAGTACATCAACTATAGAAGAGATGCAGGTCCAACTTTTTGTCCAGCATCTGTCACTATTTTATTGTGGCAGGCTACAGTGTTTGTAAAATACTTCACAAAGTATTTTTAGGTAGAATATATTTACTATAAAAGTGTTCTGCAGCCTATATGTCTTTTTCCTGATGTAACTGAGCTGCTTTTTTGGTCAGCTGCTTTGAGTAAAATTTCGCAGTAATCTCAACAAATTCTGTGTCTGTTGTGTCCCTGCAATTACAGAGCATGTTGCGATTCACATGAGACACACTGTTCACATAATGCCTGATTTCTGTCATAGGCACAGCTTGTGATGGAAAAATATAGTGCATCCGTGGCCACCCGAGGGGTGATACATTCAAATATGTCCAGAGCTTTTGCCCATCACCAAGGAGGGATGGGCTTCCGGCCTTTACATAAACCCCAGTGGTTCTTTATCAATAAAAAGGTAAATGCTTTATTTTAATTAATAAAAATTAATTATTATTTTGTTTTATATATTGAAGGGGATGACAGTTGAGTACGGTTGATGGTATTTGCTCAAAAATCCTATTTTGAGATCAGCTACTTCTAAAAGGCTCTTGGTTGGAGTGTTACACTTTTGTTATTCCTTTAATAGAAAAATCAGTTGGAGGCCTCTGACAAACTCTGATTCAGGTGTCCAGGTTGGCTCACTGCTGGGAGAATCTTAATCCTAAGTTAGTGGAGACACAAGTACTCCTAGAAGTCATTTTAAGGTTTTGTGCAGTTTAAATCATTTGAAACTGTTGTGTAAGTTCAAGAAATTACTGCTGCTGTGGTTTGCATTTATCAGAAATAGGCTGTTCATGAGATGCCAAAGCTCTTGACAGTTTTTTACATTTGAAGTAACACTTGCTGTATCCAGAAAGAAATATTGGGCTGGGTGGGTGGAGGATTCTGTCATCAAAGGATAAATATTTTCTGGAAATTTCGATTTCCAGAATTTAATTTTAAAAGGCAACAGTGACGGATTTCACCATTTTTATGATCTGTATATGTTAACTCTAATGGCTTACCTTTTTTCTCTCGTCTTATTTTTCAGTAGCCTGTGTGTAGTCATCCAGCAGGCAAGGAGAAAATCTGTCTTTTGCGGTAGAGAATATCTGCGTTAATGATGATGAACCAGTTTTTCACTTGTTTCTTTTCCTCCTAATTCTTACAGTATCATGAAAATTGCCTTGCTGCAAAATCTCTCTTTTCAAGCTTCTGTTTACCACCCGAGTGTCTTCAGACTGAGCTATTGCCTTATCTTGCTATGTTAGCAAATCCAATGAGAAATCAAGGTAAATTGAGTGTAACTTTTTTTTTTTTTTGGTAGCTAAAGCATACAGTGCAGTTTTGTAACCCCAAATGTCAGTATTGACTGTGCTTTTGTCTCAGTTAAGAAAGTACTTCTGGAAAATGTATAGAAGTGAGACCACAAAATGCTTCCCATAGCATAGCCAAAATTCAGGCTATCCTGCTGGGTTTGAAACAGTATCAAGAACATTTTAAAAACTTAATGTAACTGAAATAATTAAAAAAAGTGACTCTCTTGGCACAAGTAAGACCTGTAGAGTGCTTTTTAAATGTGTAAGATAGAAGTCCTCATGTTGCAGTATTTGAAATAATTTTTCCCTTTTCCTGTGTGTATTTCTGCAATCTGTGCTTTTGAATTTTATCCTGTCACCTTCTCACTCAGTCTCTTAAGGTCTTTGCGTAGCTTTTCTGTCTGCCCACGTGCTTACTAGCTTGTCTAACTTGAGTGGAACCAGCAAGCTGCTCATCTTGCTGTTCAGCTTTTTTTTTTCACAGGGTTATGTTTAGGAATGTACTGGATAGCCGAGGTCCTAGTACAGATCTTTGTGGAACTGTGTTGGCACTTTTTTTCCATTGCAGGCATTAACTGTTAACCCTATACTCCTCTCCCCACTTTGTACTAATTAATTGCTTCTCAAACTTTATTAATGAAGCTGTTCTCCTAGGCTTAGGGATTCTTTTAAATCTAATAGAAGATCTGGTGAGAAGACTTGGAAACCTAGTAGGCAGTATTAACTAGATCTGCACTGCTTATTCATTCATCGTTTTCCTGTATCATCAGCAGACTTAAAAGGCTTTCAGAAGCCTTTCCTAGAAAAAGTGAACAAAATCCAAGTTTGTAGTACATTCAAAAAATATGTAACCTGAGGTAATCCAACAGCAGACAGTTCATGTGGAAAAACGTACTTTCTGTGGTACATAATCATAAAATTGCTGTTTAGACATCTGGGTTGCTTATGCTATGTTAGTCACTTCTACTAAAAGGCTTCATACCTTAGCTAAGGCCTTGACACTGAGATGAATTCATTTTGTGGGTTATGGAATAATAACTGCATCATAAAAACACAGTTGGTGAATGTCACAGATTTTGTTTTTGTTGTAGTGTGGCAGGCAGTTTGGAGACAAAAAATATGCACATGTGCAGTGTTTTGGTATGCAAAATAATGCAAGTGTATACAGGAATACTGGACTACAGTTACAAATTATTTACTTTCCAGTAGTTTTGAATGTATGTGTGTTTTGACCTACCCGATATGATACTGGTGATTCTTTGTATTTTTTAGCTCAGATTGCTTTTATCCAGGATGTTGGGAGGCTACCGCTGAAAAGACATCTTGGGAGGTAAACCGAAGTTCTGTCTTTTCTTAAAGAAAGTAAGACTGTCTCCTCTTCCTTTTCCTTTCTCCGCTCCTTCCTTCCATATTGAGGAAAAGAGCCCTTTCAT
Organism: Psilopsiagon aymara; assembly: GCA_024733675.1. Taxonomy (NCBI): domain Eukaryota; kingdom Metazoa; phylum Chordata; class Aves; order Psittaciformes; family Psittacidae; genus Psilopsiagon; species Psilopsiagon aymara. The sequence goes on along the minus strand of JANRGW010050055.1, from coordinate 5,044 downwards.
AGAGAAACATCTTCCATGCACATCTGTGATGTGATATTATCCCCCACTGGCAAGATGGTAATTTGTTTTGCTTGTTACAACTCCTTCTCACTTCAAATCTATTTATCCTTACAGTGTTGGTTGCCACATTTTCACAATAGTCTTGCTTGTAATCATTCAATAGCTTTCTTTCCTGTTGCATGAGATATTAGCTCTGTCCTGGACAAATCTATTGTGTGATCTGAATAAATATATTTTAATAATCAAAAACATTCATGTGAGAATAAAACTGAATTGATGCGGAGTATAGGGTGCTTTGCCCATTGTTTATTGTGACATAAATCATTAATCTGGACTTTTCACGTCATGCCCCTACGTGTTAGGGGTATGAGAAGAAAAGCATAATGGGGAATTACTCTTCTTTGAAAATATTAACTGTTGTATATTTATGAACTAAAAAATATTTTAATGAGTGCTTCCTCTGAGATAGCAGCACTAGTTTTCATGTGGATTTTTTGCCTATTGGTCACTGTGGAATTGCTATCTGTGTTTAGCTATGGAATACTGCTGTGTAAACTGAGGGCTGTATTACCCAAGAGCCACCCTGTTCCCCAGTAGTTGTGATAAAAGGCCTTTTGGTTGCTAGGTGGGAAGAAAGCAGTGTCCCCAACAGGTGTATCTATTTGCAGTCTCCCTTGTCTGAGCCAGAATGTTTGTAACTTTAGAAATTAATTTTATTAATTGCCATTCATTTTGTCTGCAGCACACCTTCAAATATTGATCAGTGTTTTGTGTCTGTTTTAATAAGTTGGGTATATGTCACTTAAGGTTTTATCTGACGGGTAATTTTCTCCTGAAAACATGGTAATCCTATTTTGGAAATGAAATACAGAGAGATGTAGGTATTTTAGTAAGCATTTGCTTCTGTCAGGAATCCCAATTGAAAATAATTTGTTTTATTAAGCAGTTATTAAAATAACTTGCATGCAGCTGTTTCAATGGAAGTAGGAATCTTTAATTTATTAATATTATAATTCAGTTATATATCACTGTAATCATGTTATGCTATAGTAATAATAATATTACTATATTATATTTAGCAATATTATTTATATACCCGTTTGTAGGATTGGGAATGATACTGTAATGAGAAAACTGGCATTGAGGAGAGAGCACAGTGTTTGATCAGCTGGGACTGGTGTCAGGATGGGTTTTTGTTAGTAACTGTGTAAGTTTTTCTTATTCCAGGGTGAAGTGGGAAAAACAATAAAGGAATATTTTTAATATGCTGATACAGAGATGGTAGAAAGATTGAGAAGTTGAAGAGATTTCCTTTCTATTCCATTTTCTTAAAATTTATTTTTGATTTGCCTGTTCTACGTTAAGTTGCTTCCTGTCCTGAAGGATTTTGGTTTTGCTTGGAAAGGGTCTAATGCACCATTGGCTGTTGTCAGTTACTTAATTGTTCACGGTTCATGTGTGTGTGGAAAGCTGAGGAAAACCACTGTCACCAAAAAGTTCAGTTTCATGGAACAAAACATACTAGGGAAGCCATGGAGCACAAACAGGATCTGGTGTTTTGCTGTTGCTATGTAGGGCAGAATTAACATTATTGATGGAGGGTGAAAAATGAGAAAGCTATTAAGCACCAGTGAAGAAGCGCGGCCCGTGTGGTACACAGGTACTCTTTTCTCTTGCAGTTTCTGTGTGAAGGTGCATACATTTTGTCATGGTAACTGACTGTTGCAATGATAATTTTACAGGTTAAAGCTTGAAACACTTACTGATAAAGATCCTGGGATACCAGACCTATTTTTTAGCTCCGAGGCGGACGGTGCTGATGCTCATGCTGTGGAGGTGGCTGCAGAGGTGGAGAAAACCACAATAGATGAGAATGAATCAGGTGGATTCCCTCTCTCTTCCAGCCAGTGCAGTGGAAGTGAACTACCTTGCAGTCAGCCCCAGCCTGTTGCAGCTCAGGCAGTCATGGAGGAAGATGAATTACAAATAGAGGAATACGATAGTGACTGAGTACAACACCATACCGACCACTGACTTCCTTGAACGAATTCGTGCGCTGAAGAGGCTTTTGCTAAAGAGAGTATGGTCTGCACAATACTGCTTTAGGTACCTAGACTTGGCCTCCCAGCCCACATAAATGTGCTGTGTCAGCATCGAGACAGCTCTCTTCAGTGTCCTCTTAACCTTACAGTATCAGTCCTGAGCTGAATACTAAATTACAGGCTATTCATTGCCTCTACTGAGCCATGAAATAACCTATACTGAAAAAGAGAATAATGAATGATGACTGAAATTAGTTTGAGACTGTAGGTAGCAGTGTCACACTGAAATTATTTTTATTTTTTACACGTTTTAATTTGCTTTGCAATTGTACAGTGTGTTTTCTGAGTATGTGTTTGAAAATTTGTCAGCATTTGAAGGTTTTATTAAAATTCATACCTTCAACAAAAAAAAAAAAAAAGAAAATTGTGGTTTGGAAGTTCAGCCCTTCAAAAAAAGAGACTGAAGTGTACAGTCACCAGATTATTCTAATTCCTTTTTTGAAAGACACTTTTGTAACTTACAGAGGGGGAACAAATAGCAGTCAAACATAAGTCCTTCTTGTCCTTTGTATTCTGTTGGAAGTTAATGGTGCAGTGTGCAGTTTTTATCCTGAAATTGCCATTGTGCCAGGGGAAAGAATAATCACATTGTGGTAGACTGTTCAACATGTCAACTTTTCTCTGTAACTGGGATTGCTCCATGGAGGACAATCTAATACTGTTGTGGTGGTTAATGATACCACAGGAGCAAGAAAAAATAATCAAAGCGACTATCTCTGAATGCGTAGTGTAGATTTGAGTTTCTGTATTGGTTACATCCAAAGTTGAATAGAAAAAAGTATGTGCTTATCCGCCATGATGTTTGAATTAATGCTGCTAAGAAAGTCCAGCTTTGTCCCCTCTTGAGGGATGGTTGTAGTCTTTCCATCTGTAGCTATTTAATTTTGAGGAGGGGAATTTACACCTTATTCTTCTGTTACAGCTATTCTCATTACAGCGAAGGTGAAATGTTTTTGGCTGTTGGTGCCTCTCAGCCCCTTTGCCCCTCTCCAGGGCACCTTAGATGGGGTGCTCTGGGCAGGGAGGGCTCTAGTGCAAACGGCAATAAGGTGTAAAATACTGGTTTTTAATTTGCAAGCAAACTCTAAGGTTCTTTGTATCTGTTCAGCTTTTCTTACAGTAGGAATGGGTAGCAATAGTAGTAACTAGACCTACTTTAACATTAATTACTTTGCACTGCTATTTGCCTTCCCTTTGCTAAGCCAATATTCAATGCTCACTTGGTTCGCCATAAATTGTAGTAGTAGAGATTTATCACTATCAACTACATGTTGTGTAAAGCCTCTTTTCACACAAAAACAACATTAACATTATTCCCTTTAATAATATCTTGTGTTTAAATGCATATGCTTTTGCCTCTGAATTGCAGTGGCATGCAATATATGAACGGGATGGAAGTCCCAGATTGTTGAAGGGCTGATGAGTAACCTATTAAAGCCAATGCCAAATTAACATGAAATTAATGTTAATTAATTGAATAATAAGCCAAAGGGAAGTGCTGGCAGCTGTTAACCTTGTGTAGCTGCAGGCAGGCACAAGAATGAATGTCAGCACTATGCCTTCTTCTGGGTCCATTTTGGCTCCCTCAGTGATGTTAACCAAATTCCAAGGTGGGATCAAAAATGGCCCATCAAACACCAGTGATTTAGGAGATGCTGAAGAAGGAAAGAGACGTGTTTTTTTGGTTTTTTTTTTAGTATAGTCAAAGAATTTCAGTGATGGACTCTGAGAAGCACCCATGGTTCACATTTGAACCCATCCAACACACTGTCTATACATGTAATTGTCATGTGGGGTGTGTTCAGGGCAGACGATGTCTTGCCACCAGCTGTGCTGACATCAGTCCCGGGATCCAGGATATCAAGGGCGATGCCTCACCAATGGAAGGGCAGTCTTGTTGCCAGAGGGGTGCTGGTCCAAGCCCGCTGACAGCTTTATGGCCACTTAAGCGTGGTCTCGTTTCCAGCCAGAGCAAAACTCAAGGGCAACGTGAAGACAATGAGCCTGCTAAGCGAGATGGAAAAGTTGAAGCCGAGATGATTTTGCTGACCCCTGGAACGGTCTGAGGGGCTGCCCTAGGGCTGAGGTGCAGAAAGAAGGTGGGAAGAAAGGAAAGGCTGTCCTGGGATGAGAGGGTGGGTTGGGGTGAGGTGCGATCCTGAGGGAAGCACTCCTCCCAGGTTTCCAGGAGGCTGTGGGAGCACCTAGTGCTGGGTCTGGTGGATCCTGAGGGAATAGCTGCTCCTGTCCCTGCAGGAGGCTGTGGATGCCACTGCTGGGGTGTCGTGAAGAGAGCATGTGGGGAGGGGGAAGGCCGGTCTGGGTCTGGGGCCACTCCTGAGTGAAGCAGCAGTCCAATGCCTGTGTAGGGCTGCCCAAGAGAATGGGAGAGGAGTGGGAAAGTGAAGGGAAAAGGAAATGGGGAAGGGGAAAGGCAGCAGGGCTACTTGCTCACGGGTTATCTTGCATCCTGGCCCTTTCCCTGCCAGGACGTGGGGTGGTTGTGGGAGGAGAAGCAAGGAGGAGGTGAAGGAGAAGAAGGAGAATGAGCAGAAGTAAGAAAAGCAGAAGTTGCAGCAGAAGTGGGAGAAAACCAGGAAAAGCAGCTGCAAAAGCAGCAGCACAGTACAAACAGAAGCAGCAGAAAAAGCAGCAGAAGCAGAAGAAACAGATGATAAAGAAGCAGTAGAAGCCTAAAAAACTTGGCATGGTTTATACAGCGCATCTGTAAGGTTTCGACATCTGACTACCAATAATATTGCATGTTCATCTAAAAATGAATAATTTCTAACAACTTTTTGAAAAGCACTGAAAGAAGTAACTTTGGGGTGACAGGAGCGACTACATCTGCTGGAGCCACTATAAGGCCATGTGGAAGCCTCAGCTCTCCCTTATGAGTGATACAAACCAACACAGGGCCAAGTGCCCAGAGCACATTCTGG
>JANRGW010050052.1:10664-26170 GCA_024733675.1 Psilopsiagon aymara | reverse complement strand
ATATGGGAGGTGCTCCAGTCCCCTGATCATCCCCGTGGCCCTCCTCTGGACTTGTTCCAACAGTTCCATGTCCTTTTCATGTTGAGGTCACCAAATATACAACATTCAAGCCTTTATGCCAAACAGTGCTCCAAAACCACTTCTGTCTACTGTGCTACAAAGAAGATGACTACTTTATTCCTCCAGAGCATAAACAAATTATGCTGTCTTTGTCACACCTATTTTCCAAATACTGTTCTTGCTTTCTGAACAAGCAGGATAAGCGAAATACTGTGATGTTGTAACATTCACAGCTTCCCTTCCCACTCCAGAAACCAAAACCCTCATTTCAGTCTCAGCTCATTAACTTTTACATACAAATTTTAGATAGTCAAACCACAGACTGTTAGAAGGGCAAAGTAAATGGTCCCGCTAGGGACAACTGCACTGAGGAGCCCAGCAGCCCCCAGCGAGGTTAAGGCACGAAATAATTGCATGCACTTATATGACGAAGAATTTTCTGGAACACCTACACTGTTTTTCAGCAAGTGCTTCTTACAGACAGAAGCAAGTTTAGAAACTGCTGCTGGGAGATTAAACACACACATGCAAACTGCCCACACCAGCAAGGCACATAGATGTGGTCTGCATTTCTTTCCAAGCTCAACCGGACAGGAGGGTAAATTTGGAAAACAAGAACTGTGCAACCTCTAGAACAGACAGCAGAACACCCACTTAGTTTAAAACCAGCTGCATTTAGCCTGGAGATTGCCTTCAGGCTTTATTTCTGAAACCAGGAGTAGAGGAGGAAAAAAAGAAAACAAAGGAAAAAAGCAAAAGCAAAACCAAACAACACAATAGTAATTTAATTCCCATTTTCCTCCCTGATGTATACATAGATACCTCCACTTCTGCTGCCTCACCATGAAATCAAGCGAGGACCAAGCAGGGTTTCAGCAACTCAGGTAACACTGATATGCTGCTGCATGTGGGGCACACAAGCAAAACCCACATCTCAGCTGCAAAATACTATAGCCTGAGACCACTGCCCTTGAAACTACGGACAGACTAAAAGCAACTGGGATGTGGCCAAAGGCCAACATTTCTGAAAAGCTTAGGCAAAGTCATAGCCAGGTTTGCAAAGCATGCAACACCAAATGAACTCTTTTGAAAACCTGAAGCAGTTTGTCAGTGATACTGAACTTAAAAAAAAAAAAAAAATGAGATGCTTTTGAAATTTTAGCTCAATCTGTAGTTTCCCAAGTATTTAAAGTTTGCAGTTAGCTCTTTTGTTTAATTAACAAGGAGTAAGATATTTTTCCATTGCACAAGAAAGACAAAGATACAAGGTTTAAATCTTACCTGCAGCTACTGGCTTCTAACTCCCAACCTAAGAGGAGAGGACGCAGAAAAGCATCTGGATTCTCACTTAAGAAGTCCCTGAAGTAATACCCACCCATCTGTAACCTAATCCTTTCAGCAAGGAACTATCCACAGAGTGCGAACAAATGATGACAAACAAATGATGAAAAGACAAACTGCCAACAACCATTCTCAGTAATTACCTGCAACTCTGTCTGGCACTGTTTTCCGCAGTGTGAGTCTATCTGGAGCAGTATTTGAATAAATGAATTAAATTTTTGATATAGAGATAATTAAAAAGAAAAAAACTAGTAACTGTCACATTGAAATATATACTTAAATACAGACCTAGGTAAACAACATTTTTAAAGGATGCTTTGGGAGAAAGGAATGTACTTTCCCCGTGCAAAAAGAATCAATATTAACGATTTTTCATTCTGATTGTCTTTCCAGATTTGTGCCATGCTGCTTACAGATTAGTTATCTTACATGACATTGTGAAATATCCACTAATACCTTTTATATTGACAAATACTTTGAAAGCTGACGCTTGCTTTCAATTATACAGCAGCCATTGTCAGAAACAAAGAAAAAGAACATACTATACACAGCAAAACAGAGATTGCTCAATGTAATCAAGGGAAAAAAAAAAAAAAAAAAAAAAAAAAACTAAAGCTCTAATGCTTAATTTCAACGTTTTTAAAGAAAAGTTTCCAAGTAGCTGACTGTCTCAAGGGAGAGAAAATAGGAGCTGTGAGTCTTCAAGTAACCCATGTTGAGAATTCATTCAGTTACTGACTCATCAGAATATAAACAACCAAGGAGAAACAAACACACAAAGGTTGGTGGGGCAGGGGGGAAACATCACAAAACGGAATTCCCCAGGAGTCCCATCTCCTGAGGGTTAAGCATATCTGGAAAGTGCAGTATAACTTTGCTTGAAAGTAAAACTTCACTTGAAAACAGCCCTCTGAATAAGCAGAAGAACAATCCAAACTTCCAAAGTGAGCAAAATATGCATGCATCAGGAAACAAAGAGATGCATCTTTAAGGCCAAATTCCATCCAGCCTCTCTACCTGAATGTCTCATTACTTTAGGCAGAAGATTAATTTAAGCTAGTGGACTGTGGTCCTCCTCCCATGCTGTCCACTAGCAGGATTTCTTCAAATCTCCAATCCCATTATTCTGTTTCTAACCACAACCCGAGGTAGTGCACATAGAGATATCCCACTGACTCTGCCCAAACCACAACCCAAACCACATTTTCTTTTCACCATTGGCATCCCACAGAGTTTGGAGAAAAAAAAAAATAGCATATTTTCTTACTTATATTGTAAGTATACTGCGCCTCTTTTAAACAGCACCTATCTTCCTAACAAAAGTAAAGCAATATGATAAATCTGCTAAAAAACACATGACCCCACACTAAAAATGACTGCAGCACATTTAGTTATTCTGAAGCTTCCACTGAACTCTATTTATTTCTATTTCCTGCCCACTTTAATGTACTTCAGTGGCCCGCAGTAAAGTTAAAGCAATAGATGTCTGTCATAAAGATGAATAGTGCTATTGGAATGCATTACAGTGGAAAGAGGAAATGAGAGCAATCTGGTTTATTTACATCTCAGGCTCCCATCAGCACCTCAACCCACCTCCCAGTGGTTTCAGCCGCCTTTCTTGTTATCTTGCTGTATAGCCCCCTGCAATGATTTGGCTTTTAACCTCCCAGAAACAGAGCATATGATCAGATCTCCCACATTTGCGTTCATGAGGTGGCAGAGTATTGGAGCAAACAGCCATGCAGTGTGTTCAGCAAAGAAAACAAAATAAGGTAGTGGTTGCTGTTTAAAATAATTAAAAACACAAACAAAATGAAAGACCCCAAAGAGATCTGCTATCACAATTAAACCTAGATCAAGGCACAGGAACCTGACTACTTCTGAAAAGCAATAATCACTGTATCACAAAATATTACTTTTAATCTCCTTTCTTTACGATCTAATTAAACACATTTTACATGCCTTTGGAAAATGTTTTTCTTAATTTCATTCAATTTTAACATTTGGTGTATTCTATAAACTACACATCCAAACTAGTATGTAATTTTGTGCTTATTTTTAATAGTGTATGACTTCATTTAAAAATTATTACTTTTAATTTGCATGTTTATTGTTGGTTTTAAGTAATCCTTTCATTTTCCCTCTCAGGCCTGTGGCTTACTGTAACTTCACAATGCAAATTAAGTACTGATTTTGGTCATATGAAAACTTTGTCTTCCAACATCTGTGTGGTTTCCTCGCCCTCTTTTTTTTTTTCTTTTAAACGTTCATCAAAGTATTATTATTATTTTTAACAGTAAGTGTTTAGGATAATAGGTGCATGCACATCAACACACAATACTTTGTTGTCTGAAAAGCCTTTGTTTGACTATTTCTTTCAGAAATGGCTATTTCTGAAAGGTCTTTGAGAAATCAGACATTTATTTAAAATATAAGTAGCCTTCCATCCTTAATTATTCCCTCCTTGAAACCAAACAGTAAATTTTTGTTAGCCTATGAGCATGGTAAATTACAGAAACTCTGCTTATTAGCATAAAAAGTCACAACAACTTTTTCATCTTAAAAGAAAACTAAGTGCTTATGAAAAGCGTTAGAACAATTACTCAGGAAACTGATTCCTTCATCATATTGAATGCTACCCACTCCACATACCATCTGAATTCAATCAGGCTGCTCAGATAATGAGGTAGTTCTGAATTCCAGCATGGGGATGAAAATCAGAGCCCAGCACCACTAGAGAGAAAACATGCTGCCGTGTCAAAATGCCTCAGAACATCAACAGAAACAAAACACTGTTCCCACTATTACAGTTATTTAGGCAGCAGCCTATGTTCTCAGAATGACAAATCACAATGGTAATCCCCGAGATGGACTTTTTCACTGATGAACGTTGGCCAGAGACCAGCAACCCAGCCCAGACAGCCCAGTGGAGTAGGAGAGATCTTCAGCATGTTCAAGTGATCATAACTGCGTTTGTTCCAGTAGAACCATGCCCATTTAATGAGGGAGCTCAAGAACGTCTGGACACCAGCCATAGTGAAAGCAACTCTGGCTTAGAAAAACTGGATAGGATAGGAAAAAAAAAGAAAGTGCTTGGAGCATTGAGGACATCTGTATACAAACACTACAATTGTTTCAGTCCAACCTTCTGAATCCAATTAAAAGAACTCTCAGGGGCAGAAGTTAGGGAGTGGACACATTTTCCAAATGAACATCATTAGCATAATGTAGACTTAAAATCAGCTGTGAAAACCAGTGCTTGGCATTGGATCACATCCTCTCAGTACCTCTTTCACTTGCTCATTTTATCAATTATTTGTTTGGTAAATGAGTATCTGAGGAACGTACAGAAACGATTCAGCTTTCACAACCAAAGGGCTTCCCAACTGTGTGCTCCTCTAGCAAGCTACAAATTGCTGCATATAGGACACAGGTAGCACACCAGGCTAACTGGTGCTGTGCCACCAAAACCAAAGTGGACTATGCTTATTTTTCGTCTCTATTAAGTGCCACTGCCTCAGTTTAACTGCTTCTCCAAAACCTGACTTGTGGGCTGAAAAATTTGGGGATTACATCTGAATTTAAGCAGTACTGTAGGAGTCTGGAGTTCTCTCCTTGTTTGGACTTAATCAAGAAAAAAAAAGAAAAAAAAAAAAAAAAAAAAAAAACCAAAACACAAACCACACACCTCTAAGTAGGTATGAATAGAAAAGGAACTCTGAAGTGTTTTTCTAACTTCTCAACCACAAGCAGGCCACACACTGTCTGAAGAGTCTGCTCTAGCTCCTTTGCTTACTAGGTGGTACATGTGTAAGACACCGCCTCAGTCTTAAATCTGTTCATCCCACAACAGCTCTTTAAAATGGATTCTTGGGTGGCCTTTTTTAATACCACTCTCCAGCAGAGGAACTTTTGCAAGTAAATTCACAAATTTGCTGTCAACTACCTGTTGGAAAGTGGGGTCCTGATGCCTCCAGTATCTCTGGACTTGGATGGAAGTCCATGGCTGTCCCTTTATTTCAGTTATGATATTGGTGCATAGAAGAAATTGCCCCCCTCCTGCTGGCCCTACCTTGCATTATAAAGAAAAGATAAACATGCAGATCCTAAGGAACATCTGCAGGTGGGGGACATTGCTCAAAGAATCAAAGGATACTCCCACAGAATCTCAAGTGAAGTATAACCTCAGCCACAGAAACAGCAGGTGGAGACAGATCATTTGAGGAGCATCCATAGGACAAAAAGCACTTTAGAAAACAGAAATGTGGAAAGTTCAAAGGAGTGTGGTTTATTTAATTTAGAAGAGAGAAAACCAAGCAGGGTCCCTCAGTACACAAATAGTAGTTACAAAGAGACTGGTGACCAGTTACTTTCCATATCCACCTGGAAAAGGAAAATAAGAAACCATGCTGCTTTTTAGCAAACACACCTTAAGGAAAACAGTCAAAGATGAGTGAATACTGGCAAGTCCTACAGATTGATGTTGAGTAATCTTCCTTCATGACAGCTTCTGAAGAGCAGGTGAGAAATACCCATGTGAGGAAACTGGATCACCTATCCCTTGATCTCAAGTGGAGGAAGCTGGACTACTCTTTAATGATCAGAAGATCATTTTTCAGCCCTATGCTCTTATGATCCTAGTTTTGGAAAGATGAGTAACACACCTGTAGACAGACTTGCTGCTTGGATTCAAATGCCACAGACAGACAAGAAATATAAACTTCAAAATACTGTTCTCCTTGGATGACTCTTCAGTAACCTATGGTATAGTGCTCACAGCAAGTTTTCCAGCTTGCATTATTCCTGTATTAATTCCATGTCTCTTGTTCTAGTTCTGATCCCCTATTTCACTTGGAATAATTAGCTTGCCACGTACTCACAGCCCATCACCATGATACCAAACACATTTCTTATCATTAACTATACTGTACTACATACGTATTTCACTTTCAATCTACCCTTACAGATAAAAATACAGAATTGTTACATTTCATTTCCTAAATGTTCAGGGGATAGTTTTAGGAGTCCAAATGAAATGCCTAAATTAGATGGTGCAGGACACTCCTATTTGTCCATAACATTCTGAAAATAAATGTAATAATTGAGTAAAACCTCAGAAATGAGAACTGAGGGGAAGGGAAGTGGATAAATTAAAGAAAGGAAAAAAGACACCAAAGAGTACTGATTGCTTACAGTAACCGGGCTACCTCCTTGCAAAGGTTCAAAAAAACCAAAAAAAACTCACTGCAAAGCCTACTAAAAGGAGCTGTGAAAATGCCATTACAGATTACAGATAGAAGACATCTCAGAGTTCCCGATGGTACACCAGAAATGTTTGTAACAGGATAGCACGACAGAGATGAATCCATAGCTTATCTGCAGGCTATCTGTGCAGATTTTTATAGAGGCTCTGCCATCAACACATTTGCCAGCATCTTCAAAAAAAAAAAATTCTTCTCAGTAGATCTGTTGCTCCCATGATCCCGAGACGTTTCTATCAGGCTTTCAGGAGTAACAAATAATCACACAAAAAAGGTATGATTTCCCCCAAATACCCACACAAATGACAGACAGAGACACCAAAAACCTAAATATACTGAACAAAGAACAATAAGGACTAGTTACTCTAAAAGCTCCTGAAACTTTAAAATAGCCCAGTGTGTTCTAAGGGCTATAATTTAAAGACTTCTCCTATTTCAACAGTTCCCCTAAATGAGAAGTTCAGCACCTCAAGTCACAGTATCACAGACCATGAACGAGGAGCAGCGGCATAATAATGCACTACATAGAAACATAGCAAGAACAAGATTAGTAACAGTAAGGTAGACTTTTTGCTGATTTTGTTGATTCTGTTGGTCTTTAACAGCCATTATCTAAATAGTATTAGATAATCCTTAGCTACAAACCAACTTATTTCTAATGGTCCTATGTCAGGTCAATCATTTCGCATGACAGTACTTCAGCTTCCCACAAGAATACTGCTTTTTGCAAGTTAGCTACTACCCTTTCACCATACAGTCTTGTAACAAGTCTTTCAATTGCTAAACCACATTGTGAGCAATAAAGCACATATCCAGCCTTGAACTCTTAAAATACCTGAGTGGGCATCAAAAGGCATTGTACATTTTCTACGCAACCTAAATAACAAGTAAGAATTGCCTTTGTCAGACCAGCAAATCACACTGAGCAGGACAACAGTTCTGTGATTAATAATCAACTGTAATCACTGTGGTGAGAAGCCCTGCAGTGGTCCCACGAAACCTGCAAACTGAGCAACCTCTCCCCATCCAAAGGGCTGGTATAACCAAAGAGGAGCAACACCCTTTGCCTACTATCTCCCTTCTACAAACATAAATCAATGTGGCCATGCCCACAGACAGAAAAAAACCCACCCCACCCATGCTCAGGGCATCTTGAAAGCCACATTAATAGTGTTTATAAACTCTGCTACACAGGATATAAACATATTGAACACATGGTCAAAGTGAGCTAGTATCTGCCTATAACACATATACCTGTAGACATGCCCACAAATGGCTGGAAAAAACACCTTTGTAAACACTTCCAGGCTCCTCATACACACAAAAAAAGCCTTACCTCCTGAGACACAGAAGCAATCCAATAACTGACAACTTTCAAAACCCTTCAAGCCAGATCCTATTAAAACCAAGAGATGAAAGGCTCTAACTTGTCCTACCAGTCACACTTAGAGTGCTCAGACTTCTAGAGTATCTAACATTGCTTCTAAAGAAATTCCACAAATGCAGACAATGGATAACATTATAGGATACATTTATGTTTCTGTTCAATTGACGGTACTAGATAAAAGGATGTTTTTATTTTGTGACCTGGAACCTTGGGAAAGAAACTGCCTCATCATCTGCTGGAAAAGGCCAAGTACAGAGGAGGAAGGGCTCTTTTAAGAAGGGAAATTACAGCCCCAGAGTGAGACTTGAGCCCTACAGAAATCCATGGCAACAGTCATAATGAATGCAAAGTCTGTATGCCCCCCTCTAAATTGAAACATCCCCATTCCTAACTTCAAATGAACAATTAACTCTCTCACCAGCCTGCCTCTCCATTTCATAAAATGCCCATGAAATGCATATTTACAGTTGTTGGGTGACAAGTTAAGTAAAGTCTTAGTATGAAAATTTCCCCCTTCCTTTTAAAATGGAGATTTGTGGCAGTAGCTAATGTATCAAATTTGCAATAAAATACTAACAAAATATACGTGTCACCCAAGTTGCCTTATTATTATTAATATTACAGATATAAATACAGCTTTAAAACCAGTAAACTGTGTGTAATCCTGCCTTGCTAACAATCTTATGAAATCAGACAGTTCAAACAGCTCTCATTGTGGACAGTGCTGAAGCAGTTCAACAGAACATTAAAGGCCAGTGAAGATTATCATCTTGTCTGGCCTCCTGCACATCACAGCTCTGCTAATTTCAGCCAGAAGAAGCAGCGACCCAATAGGCTTATTTAATGAAAATAAACACTCACTTTCATTTGAGCCCAGTACTTCTGAGAGAATCATGGGTTTAAAGTAAAAATGTATGAATAAAAACCATACAATCAAACAGACAGGGACAGCATTGAGATGATATAAATTCAGAGCTGACACACACTATTCCTCGCTCCTGTGTCAGTTGAGCCAGAAACTCAATTCCCAACAGTCAGCTTGAGAAATCTAAGTGGTTGATACCAGGACTCTCAGCACCATCCTGCACACTGACTGAGCTGGTAATTCTTAATTTATGCCTGCAGCTCTAGTCTCAGAGAAACCCATTATGAAGGACATGCTCAGAGATGTGTGTTTTACTTCACAAGACTGATGCTGTGATTCACAGGGAAAACCTGCACAGAAGGCACAGACTGGGATGTTACTGCTACAAATCCAATCAGCAAATAGTCACTGAAATAAATTGACATCAGCATCTCATGGAGGTCCCTGCATTAGGAAATTAGGCAAGATTTATTCAACACCACAGTCTCAGGAGCAATTCATCAGAATCAAAGGTAAGCCAAAACAGAAATAAATGAAAGTGGGACCAGCTAGAATAACAGAGCAGCACAGCCAAGGCAGCAGCCACATGACAGCCAGAGGCCATCTCCAGAGTGACAAGAACAACTGTCCGCAGATCTTGCCAATGAACCAGATGCTGCTGCTGGAAGAAGGTTTATATTGATATAAACTCAGAAATGTGAAAAGCTTAACACCAAGAACAATCAATCTTCGCTATTCCCATGTGGCTGCCAAGCTTCACTATTATGCCACAAAGAGATGAAAACAAACTTCATAAAACACATGTAGATTCTACACAACATCAAACTCCCCCACCCTCCCATTACTACTCAGAAACAGATTAGCAATTTGGGTGTAGCTATAAATGACCTGATGCTTTTCCTGAGTTAACAACAGAACCAGGAAAGAATATCATTGGCTAAACAGTTCACACTGCGCACACTGCCAGAAAACCAATGAACTTATCATACTGTATAGGAAATTCCTATCTTCCACACCAATTAGTGACCCAACAGTGATTGATTTTGTAATCCCAAACCTGACTTACAAAATGACTTCCTCTGGGGCCAACTTTCCATTACCCAGCATGTGGAAAATTGCATACGGTCAGTGCACTATGTAAACCAAGGAAAAATAAGTGCTATTTAAACCCCAGTTCTACTGTGCCTCCACATTCTTGCTTTCCTAAGGGAGATGCTCTTTTGACAGTTACTTCCTTTCCCTTCCTCAACATCCTATCTTCACTATACACCAGCTGGGCACCCAATCGAAATAGAAACAACAACAGGAACTAGCAGTTACTCATTACAATAGGATCAAAACATTTCTAGGCACTAGTGCTTCGCCAAGTTACTGTCCTTGAAGGCCCTGTCACAATCCACTTCTTCCATCCCATCGCAGACACCATGCTGAAAGTGCCTTCACTTCAACCTAAAGCACCACATACTAAAAATCACAGCTTTTTAAATCAGAAGCTACTCAGTGGCAGTCAGTCACACCTCACAACTGCAGGAGGCAATTTAACTGGGCAGCAGAAAGGTGAAAAAATTAACTGGCCAAAAACACAGGCCAATGTTTATGCTTTATTTTAATCAAGCTAACATTAGCTCCAGTCTGTAAAACCAGAATTGCACTGCACACTAACTACCAGCATAATCACAGGAACACCACCACAATATGATTACTGGATGTTAATTGTATCTTATAAAGAGTTAAAGACAATCAAGTACATGTAATAAAGATTTATATGCCATTTTCCACTGACCTGGAAAAAGCTTCTTAAGTTAATAAGTTAACTTTACCGCCAGGAACAAAGCAAACAGTTACATCTATTAAAAAAAAAAAATAAAAATAAACATAAGAGACAGATGTTCAGTCCTTTCATCAACGAAGCAATTATTTAATTCCTGGGAAAAGATTTTCTCTCTCATTGTTTCATCAATACATAATATCACTCATAAAAGACCCAGTCCTGGCTCCAAGGCCTGGTCTGGGTATAAATCTACAGTATTGCACAGGGGCATGAACCAGGGTCCTCCTTTTCCCGCTGTGCAGTTGCTTCTGCACAGTGCGTATAGGGCATGTTGGAGACATCCTCAGACCACATCCACACCTCCCCATTCACACACAACAGCACAGACCCCAAAGTGGCTGCCAAGGGACTGTACTTCCTTTTGCACTTTTCCAGGAAGGCTGGTTCTCCTTGAGTAAGCGTAAAAGGGAATGCCAGGGTGCTGCCCACACTCTCCATCACAGCTGCTGACCTGCATCTTCCAGACACAAAGGGTCCCTTGGCCACCAACCTAGCAGCTCCACGCTCTAAGTGCTATCAGGAACTGCGGGTCTCTAGCGAGTCATTTTGGTCATACCCTCCTAACCCACTGTCTCTCCTCCAAAATAAAAATAGCCATCATCTCTCAAAAGGTAGACACCCGATGGCTGCCATCAGCAGCCACCCAAAGAATATTGAGTAGTTTGGGTTGGAAAGGACCTTTAAAGATTATCTAGTTCCAAGTTCCCTACCATGGGCAGGGACACTTTCCACTAGACCAGCCTGCTCAAAGCCCCATCCAGCCTGGCTTTGAATGCTTCCAGGGATGGGACAGCCACATCTTCTCTGGGCAACCTGTTCCAGTGTCTCACCACCTTCATAGTACAGAATTTCTTCCTTCTATCCAATCGAAATCTGCCTTCTTCTAGTTTAAAACCATTAACCTTTGTGCTACTGCTACAGGCATTATTACAAAGTCTCTATGTCTTTCTTCTAAGCTCTTTAAGTAAGGCCATAGTAAGGTCTCTTCTTGAGGCTAAATAACCCAAATTCTCTCAGCCTTTCTTCACTGGAGAGGTGCTCCAGCCCTCTACCACTTCTCACGGCCCATGCTCTACCTTATCCCAGTGTCTTACAGAAGCAGTAAGGATAAATATTTACACACTGGTCACATTCATAGACCCAGCTGGCTCTGGGCCAAATTCAACTCTAATGCAGTTAATGATTTTACCAAAAATCACAAATTACATGGTACCCTACACAACAGTTTTTCTAAATATGCTACGGGCATCAAAACTGAAAAAGCACATCCTTCTGCAAGATTACTCCAAGGCTGTCACTAGATAAAACAGACAGACTCTGCCTGAAAATGCCATATGTAAGGTACTCTCCTGAACAAGACAACAGATAGAAGCACTTAATAAACAGATCCATTAACTAGGAAACATCCCTGCAGCAATTAAAATTTTGCAAAGTACTACAATGTACACCTGGTTATTTCTCTGACATCTGCCCAGGTTTTCTGTGTGTTTACAAGTGGGACCAAAGGGAAAAATAATTGAGTTTATGGACATATCACAACAAAAATGACAACAAGGAACTCTTCACTGTTCATGAAAGATGGCATAAAAACCATCAAATAAAGCATGTGCAGTGTTTGAAATGCTTAAAAGTTACCGTTTTTTATAATGAACCATATACAACCAAATGGTGTTTCTCACATTGCTAAAGAATAACTTTATCCTGAACTAAGGATGCCATCATAAAGTGAGAGGAAATTCACAGTCTGAGCAATAGCAGTTATACTGAGCACATTTCCAGGCATATGGCAATTTTATAATGGTCATTGGGGATGAAGAGCCAAAATTCTGTTGCAGACTCTGAATTTAAGACATTTCACATAAAATTGCATATCTCGGGAAAACAAATTAAGTGTGCAACCCTGAAACATTACAGTCAATATTCAGTATATGTCATCAGACCACCTCAAAATATGAAAGCTGTTTTCCGTACAAGCGCCTAATTACTTTATAAATTGTCCAAATAAGTTAAAAAAATTAAATCTGAAGGCATCATTAAAAGAAAACAAACATGAGATTTGCCTTAACTTTATACAGTGTTACTACAACATTATGCAGCTACAATATGCAACCCAGCATTCCCAAGTCAATGCCCGTATTACTATTGTAAGTCTGTCATTTAAATAGTTCCTTCCTGTTTAAAATGTAGAAAGCCAAATGTGTTTTCCCACCACTAGCCATTGTGTAAGACTCCTTTCTCTTCCAGCAAGCTGGCTAAAGATGGATGAGCTTCCAAACTGATATCATTTTTAATTAAGCATTTTTCTCTCATTAATTTCCTAAACAACTCTAATCTGGCAGTGCAATCTCTGAGTGCAGTAGGTGTATCCATATACATCATGCTCTAGAAAATTAATCTGAGATAATGATCAGGACTGCCATCACAACATAACCTGAAACAAGCAAGGTACACTGGAGGTGATACATAAGTATTAGACTCTGATCTCAAGTGTTTCTGGAAAGCAGATGTTAATGGATAACTTTCCTCCCTCCTGCATCTTAGAGTCAGTAACACGTTTACTGGGATCTAGGAGAGGGACATGCTTTAAGCAACCTCCCCTTTGTACTTTCCACCATGCAGTTACAAGCTTGTGATGCCCAATACAGATTCAACCCTTCAGTCACCCTAATACTACACTAAGAAGCACTGTTTGCATAAGGGAGCCATGATCATGCGCTCCTTTACAAAAGAGAAGCACAGGTATTCCTGTTTCCTCCTGCCATCAGGGGTCCAACAGCTCCCTCCATCTAAGACAAGGTCTACTGGTGGGGCTGTCCTCTCCAAAAGCGCAGAAGAGCAGAAAGCACTGGAGGTTGTCACACCCACGAGATGGGTAGGAAGACACATGCCCACACAAGCCCCACGTACCAAAAAGGGTCACACACCCCACACCCAGCAGCTGCCTGCATCAGACACTGCTCTGGCAGGCAAGAATAGGCACTATGTATAGACCCGCCAGCTCAGGTCAACCAAGTGCCAGCCAGTTATGCACATGGGATCTCTCTCATTCCCCAAGTATCTCTCATGGCCTGAAAGGCATTGCACAGCTAAACATGCTGCGGCATTCTTTCACCATCAAACCAACAGGGCAAGACAGCAAAAGTGGGGAAAAAAGGAAAAAAAAAAAAAAAACCAAACAAACAAAACCAAAAATAAACACCACCACCCCACCCCCCAAAAAAAAATAAAGGGTAACCATCACTGGGCTTTCTTCCCAGCTAAACGCACCACTCACCAAATTCTTAAGGGAATGATGCTTTCAGCATACCAGCTGCCTTCTTGTCAGCTGACACTTCCCAAATCAAACAGGAAAATCCTAGGAACTGTTCAGCGTGGCTGACATTTAAGGAATCGAATAAAGATAAACAAGATAAATCAGAAGCACTTAAGTAAGTTTATGTACTCTAAGTGGTCTTAAAATATGTCACAAGTATGACTGCCTACTTACTCAAAGAAAAGGGATCACTGCTTTTTCACAGTCAAAAACATAAAGGTAGAGTGAGATCATAAATATATCTGAAGCACATGCACCAGAATAATGCACATTAAAACTGGCGCATATATGAGGAAAACCAGCAGGAGGGCTCTGGTATATATGCATGAGACTCACTAGTCTGTAATTGCATTCTGAGCAAAATTCATATGCTAAATGGGGTAAGTATATCTAAAAATGTAATGCCAGCTGACTTGCCCTAGGTCCCCAGGGAAGCCTGTAGCACGGACAGTGCGAGTAAGCTGAGCTGAGGTGTTTCACTGCATTCACACATGCTGCTATGGAAGCTGGCTGATGAAAAAAATTACAAAATTTCATATTTTCTTTTCAAAAAAAGTCAACATTTTCCCAAATCTGCTGCCAAAAATTTCATCCTGGTTTTCTAGCAGCTGTCCATCTACTGACCAAGATCAAAAACTCTGAATCCCACCTTGACTTCGTCAAGAACTTGCTGAAGAAATCTGACCTCCCAGAAGAACACTGGTTCTTCTTGAAAACAAATACTATTAAAAGTACTCGGCAAAGGGAAGGGAAAGCTGGGATGTACCCTTATTTTTCTCTTTCCCACAGCATCTTCAAAGAACCACAAAGGGGACAAGCACAAGCACAAGGCTTCACCAGAGCTTCGCTGTGCGCCAGCTACCTCTCTTCCCTCCCCTCGACTGGAACCAGCACCCACATCAGACTCCTGGTAACTTTAAACTGTGCAACTCAGGTGGAAATTAAGTAACCCCTGAAGTCAAGGCATGACTTTCTGGTGACTTTGCTGGGTTACAACTGGGATCCTACTTTTTTTAATTCTCATTAGCATTTGCCAACAGCTCCTTCACAACTAGAGGGACAGGTTCTCTTTGAGTAGCTGTTTCAGCTGCCCTAGTTAATGCCTTAATCCATACAGTGAAGCAGGTGAGATTACCTACACTTATCAAAGACCACGTTATGCTGCTTAAGCTATTTTTCTGCTCCAGTAAGGAGTAAGCATGTTTTTATTTCTTACTGTGTTTAGCCATTACCTCACCAAGTGGGATTATAGTTAGTCTTTCTGAGACTCTCCTAGAATAGGAGTGTGTAAAACAGGTGTCCTGGTTCAGCAGTAGCAGTCGTTTTTCTCCTTCTTGGTAGCTGGTGTGGAGCTGTGTTTTTTGACTTTCAGCTTGGGAACAGTGCTGATAACACCAATGTTTTGGTTACTGCTTAGTACATTTTGGTCTGGCCAAGGACTTTCTGAG
>JANRGW010050047.1:0-20056 GCA_024733675.1 Psilopsiagon aymara | reverse complement strand
GCAGAGCATGAGGCTCCGAAAGTCCTTGGCCAGACCAAACATCACTAAGCCATAACTAGAAACATTGGTGTTATCAGTGCTGTTCCCAGGCCGAAAGTCAAAAACACAGTGCTGCACCAACTACTAAGAAGGAAAAAAATGACTGCTACTGCTGAACCCAGGGCAGATCCCACTAAACTCAAAACCCAGCACAGCATAGGCAAAAAAAAAAACGAACTAAAAATGGTTCTTTGCCATGTTTGCTTAAGCCTGACGCAGAGGCAACTTAAAGCTCAAATGCAATTTTAATGAATTTCACCCACATCTCAACACCTTCCCTCCACCTTTTCTGTAGCAGCCAGGGTTCTCCCCAGACAAAGTGTGGCCTTGTTACAGCAGCTCTCTTTTTCCTTTGTGCAGCCAGAACACGATCCAGCTTCCACCACAAACACTATACAGAAGATGGGCTGAATGCCCTCTAATACAAAAACATTGCCAAGTCCACCCCCTAATGATGCCTCTCAGGATGAAAGTGCCAAACAGCCATGAAACACACCAGCTTCTCAAAGAGGCGGGATGGGATGCACCACATGTATCTGGATAGTTCTCTTTGAAGGAACACTTGTGTCAGCAAGATGAGTAGGGAATCTTTTAGTGTAGTAGTTGCTAGTCTAGGCCCAACCAAAGCACCTCCTTTCCAATGTCCGGTGATTTTCAAAATCCAAAGCCTCATCTAAAAAGTTTGCTAATCACCCCAAATTTTATAACAGGCCAAAACAACACCTTGGATCCTAAATAACCCTCAAACTTGGGTTGGCTCAAATTCTGAATCCAGTGTTTGCGATGTAGTCTTAGGCAAACATGGAAGGGAAAAACCAAAATAAAGGTAAAAGCTCAGCCTTGCTCCACGGATCTTTAATATAGGGCCACCTCTGATACACTTCAAAAAAAAAAAAAATAATGAGACCACTATAATATCTATTCCAGCCAAACTTCTTGGCTCCCCAAAACAGCTTTATATGGTATGCAATACAGAAACACCCAGGAGATGCTGTAAGAACTTTGACAAGGCTAATATTAAGCTAGAACAAAACAGAACTACTGGCACCAGCTCCACTCAGCTCTTAAGTAAACTTGTCCCATTAAAAAGTAGCCTCTAAGATATTTTCTCTCTGAAGTGTATAGTAGCTTATAAAAGGCAGGAAGGGTTGCCAAGTCATAGATGTGTTCAAGTACTCCTTACCCTCATTAAAGAACATTCCCTGGCAGTCAGCAGCTTTGAGTGTTCCAGTGAAACAGATTTTATAAGAGGGGTGTTTACAGTGGTGTGCGATGTAGCTGGAAATCACAGTGCACCGTAGCAGCCCCGTACTAGATAGAGCTATGTTTGGAGCCTTATCACCCAGGCAAAGGAATACAGCAGGCAGAGTGATCAATGAGGTTCCAAAAATATAATGAATATTAAGAAAACAAACTTTAAGCTCTGCTCCATAGGAACAAAAGCATCCAGAGATGCAAGTGCCTAAATAAAGATTGGGTAGTGAAATATCACTGAGGATCTAGGTCTCACTTCCACCAGTTTTGTGTGTCTTCATAGAGGCGTCTTCACAATAAGCATGTACCTAAATCAGCCTCATTCTTAATGTACCCACCGATTGCCACATCAGCTAGGAGTTAAACTTTTGTGTATCTGGACCTTAATGCTACCCCACACGCTGTTCATGTAAAGGCTATTTTCTCTTCTTGGTTCAGTGTCTAACACATCTTCTGCCTGGGCATGTTATGCACCCCTGTAAAAGGAATCAACAAATGATGAAATACAGAAGGTCTTCTCATCCTTAACACTGATGAAGAACTACGGAAGAAAAGATCTGCACTTCCTCTCTAACAATATGAGTACTGAGGACATAAAAACATGCATTCTCTTGTGCTTCCCCTTTTTCCTCCCTGCTACCAACCAGGCACTGTTTTCCAAAGGCTTTTCAAGTTTTAGTTGAAGAAGGATTCCAATTTATGTGGCATTTCTCTGGTGTTTAAGCAAGCTGTTAGTTATCCAGATCTTTCACTCTGCATACACAAATACAATTTATCACCTGTTTATAAACACATGCTAGCTACCAGTTCCTACACAGCTGACCCCTGTCCCTGTTATGATTTGGGGAATCCAGCAATGCACAGTTTATATATTTTGTGATCTCACGGAATAATTAATATTGAGCAAAGAGGATGTAGAACCTGCCACACACATAACTGCGTCAGCTACGGTTTCCCAGACCAGCAACATGGTTGCAAGCCCTCAACCAAGCAGACACAACCAGAGAAAGAGGTTAGCTTATGCAAAATGATATCTGTGTGTAAGCACTTGAAGATTAAAATACTCCAGAAGTGTAGAAATAAGAGGAACTTAAAAACAGCAGAGCCTCACATACTCTGGGTGGTTGCTCCGACATAGAAAAAGACTAGAGAAGCAGACAGGCAGGCTCTTACAGCATCTTGGTAGATGCAGGACCAACCAGAGAGAAAACAAATGAGAAATCTTTGTCCGCAGGGAAAATACAAGGAAAGAAAAGTCATGGCCAGGCACTCTTCTGCAGAATTCTGACTCAAGCTTCAAGGATGCTCAGAAGTGATGAGGAAAGAGAGATAAGGAAACATGTACAGAGACTACTTGTTCGGTTTTTTTTTTAACTGTCTTGACTAAACTGTGCATTTTCATGCTAGGCAAATTAATAGGATCTCTGTTTTTGGAATTCTTACAAAGACTGCATGTTAGGCTGAAGCCTTCCAAATGCCTCAACATAGCTTCCAGCACAATCTGTTCCACGATCTTTCTGGCACAAAGGTGAGGGTCACTCGTTTGTAGTTCCTGGGGTCCTTCTTTGCATCCTTTTTATAAATTGGTGTGAAGTTTCCCTTTTTCCAGTCACCGAGGATTTCAACAGACTGCCAAGACTTTTCAGATATGATGGAGAGTGTCTTACCAGGCCAGTTCAGATATGTATCAGCCTATTCAGACTAGGTCTAAAAGGATTTAGACTAAAACTTGGCAGCCTGTAAATTATCTAGCTGTAAAAGTCTTCACCAAGTTGTGACACCATGTATTTTGCTTTAGAGTATCAGTATATTTGATGACCAAGTTATCCAGGAACTTTCCTTAATGTTACTGGAGAGGAAAGAGGAAGGAGTGAGAGGGAAATTTTATATATATATATATCAATATATATATAATTGTCCTTTAAGTGAGTAGGACCTCATTTTGAAGCAGGAAGGCAGCTATAATTCTTTTCATAGACTTGTCTTCTAATTGGAATACCATGGGAAACTTTATGGCTTCTTCCCCTCTGTTTTATCTGCCATGGTACATACAGAAGTCATCCATAATGTCACAGACTGTTTTTATTTCCTCCTACCACACTGCTGGCTCTTTTTCCTCTCATGTCAAATACAGTTAGATTATACCCAGCATTCAACGTGCCTGCTAAAAACTTTCAGATATGGCTACATTTGGAGAAAGTTATAAAGTGTGGACAGAATGGGTTACCAATATTTTATTCTTCTAAAGGGTCACCTGAAACTAAGAGGTTGTCCAGTAGACCTCAGCACTTGGAGAAATGACAGCTAAAGCGTCCTACAAGTAGCTTTGGCTACTTGTGGATATGTACTACCCAAATATGCCTTGAGGAAAACAATAAGTCTTTCTATGGTAAATAACTGAATTAGTTTTTCCTTCTGTTTCTTCACCACATTACCTAGTTCATTCCCAGAGAACACCATTAAAAATCAGCATTTTTGCTAATTATCGTACAGAAGACAATAGCACAGAGTTTTCACTACCTACAGATAAATGTAGACCCAACACCTACATTTAAGAGAGGAAATGATTCTTATTACTGGTTATGAATGCCCACGAACAGGCACAGGTTTTGGATACACACTAGAAAATACACAGGACAGGTTGGATTAATATAAGCTAAAATATAAAAACTGTATTTTTTTTCCCAAGCTATTCATTTAGTTTATAGTCAGTGGAGGTACTTCCAGAAGACACCCTATGTGCCTTAAGTTGATACCATTGAATGGTAGGAATTGCTGTCTGAAAATGTACATCTATAATACTAAACACACAGGAAACCCAGACTAGCCATCCAGAACTCTTGTGAGGCAAACTTCACCATCACCAACTCTACATACTCTACTGTTGCTACTGTGTTTCTTGTGGGCAGATGCAATAGAGCAGAGTCGTAACTGTGAAAGCCTCTACTAGATTCTCCATTGGGCCAACTGTGCTACTAATAAACAGCACCCAGCTGGGCATTACAGAGCACTTACTGCTCTCAAGGCTCTGGTAATGTTGGTAATTCAGATCCTACCACAGTGTTGAAGAGAAAGGGAGTCTCTTTTGTTCTGTTTGTACAGCACATCACACTGTGGGGACATCGTTCAGGATCAGGGTCTCCTTCCTCCAACCTTCCAAACTCCAGGTCTCAGAGAAACCACAGCCTCTGCGCAGAACATGACACAGGAAACTTACAGATCAGCAACATAAGAAACCTCACCATTTTCTCCTATGATGAACAAAAGGTTCCACATCCAAGTAGGGAATGCACTTCAGCTTTAGGAGAGAGCTGTACAGGGATGCGTTGAACAAATCACCAACCATCTTGGCCACCATGACAGCCAGCATTATCAGTAGCAAGGACTGGACATCATTTGTGATCTCTACCTAAGGAGAAAACAGAACAAAGGACTTTCCATTTTTCATATACCTGGAGATGATAACAGCGGTTGCACAGGACTACTGGCTTCTTTCACAACAGAATGGGAAGCAATTCACTGCTAAAAGTGGAAGGGCACTCCCCCTCCTTTCCCAGGGATAAAGTAATCAATCAACACTTTCACCAAAGGGGCTTGGCTAATGCAGTGACAGCTCCCCCTCCCGTTCCTATCAGCTTGAAGCACTGCACTTACATTAAAACTCACATCTGATTCCCGTATTTCAGGTGGCCTGTGATAATTCTGAAGTATCAGAGGAGGGTAAATAGAGATGGAGCAGCCAGATTGCTTAAAATAGCTTGGCATTGTGACAAATATTAAAAAATGCAAACAGATCCAAATATTTTTTTCTTTGTTGCTGAGCTCATGAGATACAAAATTGCTTTCCCATACTGCTGCTTCCTGACAGAACAAGCTCCTTGTACAAACATTGTCTTGAAGGATGCCAGAAAAGGGAACAAGAAGCTTTCAGCAGAAGTCTAGCTCTGGAGATCAAGCAGCAGGGACATCACCCAGCTACCAAGCTGAACAACATTCAGCAGTAGTGCAAGGCATGGTGCAGGCACTCCTGTCCGCATGATTGCAAATTTATGACTGCGGCCCTGCAATGCTGGTTGTAGAGAAATGTGTGCACAAAATATGGTATCTCACCTAAACCATCTTTCCTAAGTACACTTGCACTTTATCCCTATGTAGTGTGGGTACAGTGAGATAAGTGGCAAAGAATATAGCATGTTTTAATAATTTATCCCCCTTTAGCTGTTTGGTTTTGCCTCCGTGGTCAGAAACAGCCACCATAACAGTACTATCAGCTCAGTGCTGCACAAAAGTAGACTGAGTTCACTGGACTTACTACTACAAATGTCTAATTACTGTAGCAGCAGCGACTTACTTAACAAAGCACATCAATACAGCCGCCTTTGAATAAAGGATTCAGAGTGAATCCTCATATACAAAGGAGTAATGTGAATGCACTTAATACTGTTTATGTTCAACTCACAATAATGTCGAATATTTTTCAAGGTGAAAATGAATGCATGGAAATACTCTCTTCATGGTACCTTAATAAGAAGTTTTAGTAAAAAAGGCTATCACCTTTCAATCCCCACTATTTTCCCTACCATTACATCCTATTTAAAAGGGATGTTATCCTGGGATTAAACAAGCAAACTTTCTTCACAACACTAAGTGGCTTTTGCCCAGAAACTTCTCTCCAATTCAAAGTGAGTTGCAGCACATTGCCATTTAATAGACCTCATTAGCTAGAGATTGTTAAGTACTCCAAGAATCTACATTCAAAAAATGCCAATAAACACATTTCTGTCTGATAAGCTGTAGCAAATTTATCCGGCTCATACTTTCACCCTCCTGTCTGTGTGCTGGGTTTGGAAAGATAACATCCAGGAAGATTTACAATATATGCCAACAAGAGACTCGTATGGCACGGTCAGCTATGTGTGACAGGGTCACCCAACTGTCCTTCCTGCCTGGACATAGTCAGTGATTTTTAGTAACACCGCAGCATTCTTTGAATGTCTCTTTAAACCTAGTATTCAACTGTTTTATTTTAAAACACCAGGAATATGTCAGTTGAAAGGAAAAGAGTAACTGTGGGATTTTAAGAATTGCTTCATCATATCTGCTGCAACTCATTCACACAGATGGAGAGTCCTTTATTGTGGACTCCTTTTAAGGATTTTTTTAAAGTGTCTGGCTATGGGGAACTGTTCTGGAATAAAATCAGCATTAAAAATTTATATTAAAACACTCCAAAAAGCTATAAAAGCATGCTAAATTTAAAAACTCTTGAGACTCAAACTCTGAAAAACACTCTCAAGTGATTGCTTTAACCTATACAGAATATCTCCAGAACAGCAAGAACCAAAGCCTGGCTTTCCAAGCTCTTATCCTTGTTTTTCATCCCATTTTATCCCTTCCTCCTACCCTCCTGTCCTGTAATGGGAACAGTCAAGCTGGCCTGGCCCAGGCCCTCATCCTTTACTGTGGCAAACATTCAGCAGCATTTTACATCTCCTGCTGAGAAACTGTGAGGCTTGTGCTGATTTTCTCCAGCCCTGCAGCCTTCCTGAGCGCTGGGATCTTGTGGGGGGTGGGACTGCTCCTTTTTACAGCAGCACACTGAAAACTTGGAGCAAGTGTCTCTGGGTTCACATTGGACTTCTCTGCCTCCAAGAGTTAACTCCTGCCGAGCAGAAATGCTGCTTATCTTTGGCAGGCTACTATGGCTGAGGTCATTAAGGAAAGACATGTTAAAAGCATTTTGAGCAATATCTTTTGTATGTAAGTGAATTTAAACTTTGGCTGAAATAGAGCTGATAGAGCTGTCCTGAACTCTCACTGCAGATGGAAACAGGAGAAGCAATTTTTGTGATATGAAATTTTTCCTGGAAACAAGCAATACTAGAGCAAAAAACAAAGAAAATCTGCAGATGACTTAGAAAGCAATGATATATTTGAAGCATGAGCATGAAAATCAGATACAATAATTTACAATTTTATAAATTCTATTTTTAGATATCAAAAAATATATACATATTTTATATCAAGAAAACTTCACAAAATATTAACCCATAATGTGGCCTCCAGGTGTAGCTGCCCCATCCTTGGCAGTGTTCAAGGCCAGGTCGAATAGGCCTTTGAGCAACCTGGTCTAGTGAAAGATGTTCTGCCCATGGCAAGGGGGGTGAACTAGATTACCTTTAAGGTCCCTTCCACTGCAAATCATTCCATGATTCTGTGATTCCAAGATCAGGAATTAATGTACACTAATTATAGATCACGCTATTTCTGAAGCCCAGGCTAAAGCAAAAGTTTTATTTAAAAATTGTCTTGAATTCACATCCAAGTGTTTGGAAAAAAGAGAAAACCTTATTTCCTTCTTATTGGGGGTTCTCAAGTTTTGGAAGAACATTTATTAGCTATAAAAGCATATTAAATACAAGAAGAAGCTCCAAAGATCAAGTAAGAAATGCTGGGAAAGGCAATCACAGCAAAGAGAGACTCAAACACAAAGATGCAGTTACTCATGTAAGAAAATGTATGCCACTCTTGCTGCCAAAGAAAACGGAAGAATCAATCAAAACCTGTTGCTAAAATCCAAGTCCATTAATGAGAAGGATGATGACAAAGCAGCAGCAAAGTTCTCATTAGGATATCTGATAAAAATCTAGGAAGCACAAGTTAATCCAAGAACTGTGACATATTCAAGTCATCTTATACAAACATACAGACACACACAAACCAACACACATGTATATTTGCTCTTCATCAGGCTATATTAGTATTCCCTGTTTAGAGAAGGGCCATCTGCTCCCTGCTGAGTGAGACAAAGTGCAGAGCCTGGAGACTCAGCTGCACAAAGAAGTGTAGTGCTCAGTGAGCTTGGGTGTGAATTTACTGCATATTAGCTACACTAACTGCCTGTTTGGGTACCCTTGGTGCTGGGGAAGTGAAAACCAACATACTCCACCTTCAAAAAGGAGTCCGCCTAACTCACACAAAAGCACTCAAAGCTAACCTGTACAAAAGCACTCTTAGAAGGCAGTAGAAGCATCCACCCAGGGAATTAGTGCCAAGTAACTAGCAGGCTGTAAATTCACACTGGAGCTCCCCGCATACAAATTCTCTCAGCAGACAGGCCCTTGTAAGCCCAGAACAGCAGCCAAGCAAGCGCAGTCACAGCCCAGCACCATTAGGAGACCCATGTGGTCCAGGGCTGGAAGGTTATGCAGCCTCTCCATTAAAAATACCCATGTATTCAAACCAGTTCCTAAAGAATCCGAGAAAGGAACAAATTATACACGGTATTGCAGAGGGAGAGATAAAATAAAGGTGACAAAAACAGAGAAAGGGAGAGAGGAAGTTGGGGGCAGCCACCAACCGTCTACAACCCTTCAGCCATTAAATGTGATATTTCATTTATTGATATTCGTTCCAAGCCCACATTTTAGGGGCTGCTCTTTAGGATGCAATTTACTTTCTGTGCATATTGCCAGATTATTTTTTTTTCCCCTTTTGATCCTACGGGCACAGCAGGCTGTGCCAAAAATGTCTTTGCCTAGGGCACCCGTCTATGCAAAGCCAGCAGTGCTAATAGGCGCTGGAAGCACTCGGCGCTGACACTTCATACATCAGCAGCCTAGTAAATTGCACCTATTTTTTTTTCAGGATTCTCTCTATATAGTCTTGAAAAATGTCGTTTACACACACAGAGACCACAATTAATTTATTAGCACAGTTATTCAAACCTCTTTAAATATCTTCTTTGTCACCAGAGGCACTTTTCAACAACCCCCATGGTCCCGAGTTTCTCAGGCCTCCACATCATTATAATCTATTAGGCACCTTCATGTTAGCCCTGGTTTATTATATAACACATAATTATGCATTTCGTTAACAGCATCACCAGGCACAGCACTTCAAAGGGAGAAAGGCAGCTGCCCAGGAAATTCAAAAACATGCAGTTTACTTAAAGCCCACTGTTAAAAACCTCCCCCACTTTTCAGTCAAACTGGGGTTAACGGGTTTCAAAGGTTTTATGCCAGCTCAGAGAACAGAGACCAAGCAGCCTCATTAGACACAAGGCTGCTGAAGTGAATGTTCCCTGAACCCTTGATATTGCCAATAATGTAAAAGAAGACATCATCAGCCAGCTATATAGTGCAAATTCATTTTCTATGTTCCACTGAAAACCCATTTAGCAAGAGAGCACTCTTGCTCTTGCAGCCCACAATGACAAATGCAGAAGTGAGGACCTATCAAAAAGAAAAATAAAAATACTTATTTATTTTGCAGTCAAATTAATTTTTCAAAGTTTGTTCAAACAGAAGAGCTGTCTGGCAAACCGAACAAACAAAAGACAAAATCTCCTTTCCTTCCCATGACATAAAGATCATCCTCCTTGGTAGAAGCAAACTTTGGGAAAACATTTGTGAAAAAACAAGCAGCTGATGAACAGTTAAGAGAAAATACATCTGAGAGTTTAAAAAGGGAGTGGATGGGAAGGGACATGAAGTCTTGGTACTATCAGCCAAATCCAACAGTTTTTGGAGCTGAGGCTGCAGCTGGCACAGAACACCAGCTCTGGACAGTTTCCTAGTCTCCATGCCATCAGATCTTGTGGAAGAGTACACAGTCCCCCAGGAAAACACCTTTCATTTCTCTCACTAGCAGAACATCTCTCATTCGAAATTTTTCTTACTATTGATTAAGAACACCAAGAAAAAACAACTTGTTCACAGTCAACAGAACATTTCCAAAGGGTGAGGGGCTTGTATCCAGCAGAAAGCGTTTGATCATTTTTTTTCTTGGAGCAAATGCCAGCAAGGTTGCAAGCTGATTGCTTGACGTAAAGAAGGGAAGAAGAGAACAATTCCCAATTCCCTATTCACAGCAGTAAAAGAGCTGTTCATGCAGCTTTCTTGAGAACAGGAGTTTGTAGAAATAATGTCTCCAGGATTTCGTGATTCATATTGTCATAGCCATTTCATAAACAATGTAGATCTGCTTTTCCATTATCTTAATCTCTGGATTATGATCTGCTGGCCCTTATCAACCTGTGCAATGAACACTTGAGTCACTTTACTTCCCACTTAATAATGTCCTGACAAACTATGAAATGAAATGCCTTTATCGTGGTCCACTATTTTCATCTGGTATTATGCCAAAAGAGGCACCTTCTTCACATATCGATCCAGTGGAACACTCCCTCTCTGAACTTCCATTAATCTCTCTCTTCAAAACTAAGTAAAACATATTCCTTTCCTGTGTATTTCACCTTTAAAGAAATCCTTTATTGTCCTAGGACTACATCCATTAACTAAACTCCCTTTACTGTATCTCCTTATCACTCATCACCATCACTGCTGGAAATTTTTGGAAAAGTGGGATGCTGCAATACAGTAAACATAAATCTCCTAAAAAGACATGATTGTAATGCTGGCCCTGAAAAAATACACATTCAAGTTCCCTTACACTGCTGAAAATGATTATTTCTTGCAGCCTCAGGCACACGAAGCTGTGCATCACACTCTACAAAGGGAGGCACACCCAGCGTAGGTTCACTGTGAGGACGTCCTGCCAAACCCCAGTGCTAGGAGGATTGCACAATTAGTGGGATTCTTTCTCTTCCAGGGCTCAACCCCATTAACTATTCCAGGCCATTACAAGGAGCAGACAACCTCTAACACCCTAAAGTTTAATTACTGCCAAGACAGAGCACGAAAAAATATCTCAGCACAGGGCGTGTACTTATTCTCTTTAAGCAAAGAAGTTCTAATTAATCACACTCACACACTGATTCTTCATTTATCTTAATTCATAATGTTCAGTGGAATCTCGTCCCAGTTTTCTCTGATGTGGATTTAAATATTTGTGCCAGTTTTCTCTGAAGCCAACCAGCATTTTGTTGACAATTTCCTTGTTAATAGAGAGAACAATTTTTTCTACTTCCAAGATGTAGTACAGCAGCAGCAGATTGCTAAAGAGAACACAGAAATACCCAGCACAGCTAAGTAATCCCTGGAAACATATCAAAATACTTTGAGCCTCAGTCCTTGGGAACTTGGACGGAAGATGCAGTGTAAATGCTTGATTGCTTGTTTCAGTCCCTCCAGGCCTATAAATACACCTGTTTTGACAGGTTGAGGCACTGGATGCAAGTGATATCGGAAACGGTGTAGGTGATAGCAGTGACTCTTGCCAAGATCCCCTGGAAAGATATCTATCAGTGATTTTCTGGTAGTCCATCTCTTTATCTCACAAGCATAGCAGACAGCAAACTCCAAAAGGAGGTTTCAAAGCCGTCTAAATCCACTTCTTGGGACAGTAACACTGGTGTATATTGTGTCAAGTGGTCTTTCTATTAATAAAAACAACAGCATCGTCTAAGTGCACTGCTGAATATGCCTAAACATTCAGCAGGCTCACGTATTAAATCTTTTCACAACAAATACTGTACTGTATAACCCAGCTAAGCAACCTTGCACTTTTTTAAGCCCCACTTTTGCAGAATTATCTAAGTCATTATTCATGAGTACTTTTTAAATAAGATAGACAACTGCAATGACTCTGTCATATTTAAGCAGTGCTAAAACCAGTGCTAAACATTTATAGAATGCTATGACTCTCATGGACCCAGCTCCTGAGGTCCTGAAAAGGCTGGAGAAGAAAAAGCCCCATGACTACACACAACTTCAGACTGGACAGTGAGTTTATGGAGGCTATCTAATAAATGCTTTATGTCACGGGATGCAAACCTCATTTCACCTTTAACTTCAGTAGAAGGTTAGACCTTAAATTTCAGATCAGAAAACTTACAAAAGCTCTAAGAGCATAGGTTTGCTTGTTCTTTCACTGAGCTTCCAGATTCTTAAAGAAGTGCATCACAAAACCTGACGCTCTGAAACTGCTCACCAGCCCCTTCTCCAAGAGAGTAGGATTTCACTTATTTCATTTTCCAGACATGCTGTTGCCAAAAAACACAGGGTGCTCTTTCCCTAGTTGGAACAAATTCAACAGAAAATAGTAGGACTTCATCTATTTAAAGTTTACTAATTATGCATTGTTACAATTACTGATTATGCATGGTTACTCCAATTATTTTAGGATTTATTTGAGTAAGACTAGGATCAGTACAACACTACTTTGTGTCTACCCTTCCTTGTAAAAAGGTGACAACCCTTGCAATCAGGTTCTGAAATAATGGTACATATACCGTTAAACACAACAGGCTCCTCTTGACAGGCCGTGCAAGCAGAGTGAAGGCTCACGCTGTTAGGAATAACTGTAGGCTTGGAGATTTTGGGAAACTGTTTTGACTAGTGTTTAAGCTCGTCATTAGAAAAAAAGGAGGCAGCTTAGTAATAGAAAATTAGGCCTTGTCAAAACAACTTCTGTTAACCATCTCAGGTGTAATCGCAAACATTAAGCAAGTCCTAAAGTACTTAAGTGTGATGGGCTGATGTACTGAACAGCCTAGCACTGGAAAGAACCTGCCAAATGAGTTTCCAAATAATTAAGCATTTCCTCTGCCCTCTTTCAAGGAAACATGATATGAAAATTCTTGAATACTACATATTCGTCCCAGCTTCTGCATAAGAGTTTTCTTCCCCCACCAGAATCACATGGAAAACCAAACATGTGGCATTCACTCCTTCGGAGTTAAAACGAAGACTGTGACCACGCAGAGAATCCTGACCAAAGCTAGTTTCAGTACTGAGCAACCCCGATGGAGTAACTGAACTGGTTTTAAACATTTAAGGAAAAAAGAATTTAAACCTGACTGTTGAGTGGGCACATACACCTTCCTGCCTTTCTGGTAAGGACGCCATAGTGCATGCCTTATTAACCAGCAGCGCAAAAAAGTGCTTCTTCATCCAGAACACATACATATGTACTCTAAAGCAAGGGTCAAAATCTTCTCTCAAAATCTTCTCTATAGCAGTGTAGCACAACAGATGCTGATATGTCATGTCATGAGCTGTATTATTTTCTTACATAGGAATGGCTCTCCCAGCAGGCAGCTGTGTGTTCCCTTTCACACACTTCCATCTCGAACAAGTCAGAGGAAGGTACGATCACAGATCTCCCAAGGCCTGTGCTGCCAAACTGCACCGTGAAGATGTATTAAATTTTATAGTCTGTTCTTTGCCTTGTCTTTGTCTGTTCCCTCCCAAGTACTGCACACACTCTGCTAGAAAGGAGAAAGGGAAAAGCACAACTTGAGCCTTCCAAATGAACTTCTTTTCTTTGAACAAGGGTCAGGCTGAGGAACAATGTGAGATGGGAGCAGTATAACCAGCGTAACCCAAGGCCAGTCTTTATGCTCTATGTTCCGAAGCACCAGACAACTCCACCCCAGCTACCCCCATAGCTGTGCAACTTTGTCTTTTCTGAAGCCAGGCACTGCTGTTTCACACGGTGTACCAGCAACTGCAGAAGTCACCCACTGCTGCACAACTCACCATGGACAAGCACCTGTGCATCACTACCAGTTTGGGGTGTTGTGTTTGGGGTGTTTTCTTTAGAGATACAGGAAAGCAGCTCAGGTCTGGCTCTGCAGGCTTGCTGAGACACAGCCACCAGGCACCAAAGAGTTTTTTCCATCATTACTCTTTCACATTTCAAAATGAGGCAAGAGCCAGCATTAGGACAGGACCCACCAGTTACGGCTTATGCTCCTCTTTTCTGCAATGCTAATATTTTCCACACGCTTTCATGGCTTTCCTTCTGTGCCCATCTCCATTCAGTCTTGCTCACAACAGCACGACACTTTTCACCAGCATTCCCGCCACCACCGTGTGCATCCTGGACCCAGGCTTATTCTTTTTCAAGAGAACCAGGGAAAACATTGAAACTGCAATAACAAAACACGTTGCTCTGCTCATCCTGAGCAGAGGGGAGATTGTGCTCTTCCTTAGGGATTTGCCTCTCTCAGGACCTACAGAAGGAGCTTCCTTCCCACCCACAGCCCACGTCCAGCCCAGCAGCTGCTGGGTTGTGTAACCACTTGCTCCTGTTTCAGCTGGGTCCTATAATCAAACAGGGATTCTTGGCCCTGAGCCCCCATTCATTAGAGCACCCGGTTACACGGGGGTTTTAATTCAAGATGATAATGAACCCCTCAGGCTGGAAACAAAGAGATAGGCTTATTTTGGTAGCTTTTGTCCCAGAGATAAATCATTTTCTCAAAATTTGGGAGGGAAAAAAAAATGCTATTGGCAACATTGCGAAGGATTTAAAGTTAAAAATATAACTCAGCTTCATGTTTTCTGATGCTTTTCATGACAATGTAACCGAAAAATGTTTTTAATTTGGAAACAAATTAAATTTGGCAAAGAATTCGTACATAAGACGGCCCAATTGCATTTTGTAATTAAAAAAAAATTAAAACCAGATAAGATACTGTGAACTAAAAATAACTTCTGCACATTAAATTCTCATGAACTTTCATTAAGGTTTGTATTACATGTCCCAAATGCACAATAGTATGCTGTAATACACTAGATGGCTTTACTTCTAAAATACCTTTAAAGCTACTGAAAGCTAGAGCCAGAAAAATGACTATATAAAAATGTTATCTTCTCACATTACAACTTCATTTCCAATGTGTGTATTTAAAACAGAGATGCAGTCTCAATTTCAGTATTTCAGACACACAACTGAACTTTCTGAAAGTTCAATGCCAATTGAATCCATGTTCAATTCAGTCATGTCTGTTTGTTTTACTGATAAAACCCTGATGCCAAAGCTGGAACAGCTATATTAGAGATAAAGCTGTATTCTCTTCTAATTTGTGAATTACCTACAGACTAACCGACTGTCCCATCGTTGCAGCTCTTCTTTACAGGTGATGAATGAATGAATCAGAGGAGACTTGCTCTGACTTTCTTGGGCTGGGTTGACAAGGCTATCATCCAGAAGGAAAAAGGGATTTCTTCTGGTTTTCCCAACAAGCATATATTTTTTATGGAATGTCCCAGTGACTTGACAAATTGTTTATCATCCCTGTACAGCAGTATTTTTTTTAGGTTAAAACCCAGAAAACTTCCATTTGGAATACTATTCTGACATCTCTAGAGAATTTTAAACTTGGATTCGGTTCGGCCTCTCAGATTAAACTGCATCTCCCACGATGCACCATGTATTGCCCTCTCCTTCCTCAAAAACGCAAAGAAAGTCTCTGGTGTTTCACGAGAAATGTTTAATTCCTTACAGAAAAATGCTATCATGAAACAACAAAGCTTACAGCAAGAGATTTTGAATGGTTTTTGCTTTATTTCAGTTTTTCAGATGTTCAGGTTTTCAATGAAATGTCCACAGATACTGTAAAACCAAATCTGGAGGCCTCCTTTTCAGTCAAAAATAGAGTAGAAGGAAACTTTTTGAAACCATTCTAACTAGGGCGGTGCTGAAAAAAACAAACTACTGCAGATTTCCATGCTTTTGTCACTCTCACCACAAAGCTAGGCACTGAAGAACATTTTGCTGTACTGACCATAAGACCATACTGATCTTATTTGACCATAAGATTGTTTATGTAAACAG
Source organism: Psilopsiagon aymara (assembly GCA_024733675.1). Taxonomy (NCBI): domain Eukaryota; kingdom Metazoa; phylum Chordata; class Aves; order Psittaciformes; family Psittacidae; genus Psilopsiagon; species Psilopsiagon aymara. The sequence continues at coordinate 4,237 of JANRGW010050047.1, read as the reverse complement.
AAATTCGTGTATTTCAAATCAGCCTGTTCTCCTGCTTGCTGGTACACCAAAAGCACACTCAGCACTCAGAGACGTTTTCCCCTCACAAGTCAGTAAACTATGATCCTTATCCAGGAAAGGATCACACTTTGGATGGCATTAGCAGTTTGGAAGGAAACTCCCTTCTTTTCAAATAATCAGATGTTGCACCACATTTTATGTGGCGAGAAACAAGACTGATTTCTTTTAAGACCAGAAGGACTGGTTAAATCATTTAGTTTGAGTGCTGCAAAGTACCCTGCTTCCTTACGCTGTAAGACCTGCCCTGAAGAGCTGTCATGAACCAAAATCCAATAGCCTCCATGTTCTTAAGCAGGCAGCAGAACAGTGCCACAGCTCTTGAGCCCTGTTGCTTTGCAGTCAGCTGCTCTTCCATTCGGGAGGAACAGAAGGGCACCGGTACACAAGCCCCATTTGGTGCAAGTGCTCACTTTGTCCATTTAGTAACCTAGCAAAAAAAGTAGAGCAACCTAGGTACAAACCATGCCTTACAGAAAGGCACCTGCACTTCAGTTGGGTTCTAAAGTCAGCTGTTTAAAGGGTACTTTTATTGTTGCCTTCTCTTACCAGAGCAAGATCCAAGAAGACTGCAAGTACACAAACAAGCTCCACATAAGCCACAGGCTGCACTGAAGACCCTTTGCACTTCTAAGTCCTGCTAGCTCTGCAGGATCACCTCCTTGAATAACACCCTCCTTTTGCAGGCTGTCCTCCTTGCCTACACAACGGTCCTGAGCACTCATAAAACAGAGGGAGACAACCCCTAGAGATGGAAGAGTGCCACAACCATTTCATACCATGAGCTGCTTCTGTCTTTATGGTCCTGCTCAAGGAGCAGAAGGGAAGAAGGAAAAGCAAAAAGCAAATAGTCCATCCAGTGGAGGTGAAGGCTGCCCAAAGCAAATGGACACTGCTGTTTCACATGAGGAGGAGCACATGCACCACCAGAACCATCCTTCCTCCCTTCTCAGGGACACCTTGCTCTGCAAGCAGCCAAGTGAAAGAGTGACAGGTAACAGGAGGCAGCAGGCAGGCTGGAACTGAAAACTGAGCAAAGGTTATTCATGTTCTGACAGATGTGCAAACATCACAGTCAAAGCAGTTCAATAGCAACTGAGCATTTCTACTAAAACACTCTGCTTCTAAATTTTAAAGGTCTTGGGGGAAAAAAAGAAGAAATAAAAAGTAGCATGGAAGTTAATTATATGCCCTCCAAAATCACTCAAAAGAGTACAACACTAATAATTTGCAGAGGTGAGCAAGGAAATTTACAGAAATGCTTTAAGGTATAACCGGGTACCAACAAAGACCCCTGGCCTCCATCCATGGCTTTCCAATACCACAGCAGAGGAAGCTGAAGTGGCAAATAACACTACCCAACTACACCCAGCATGTTGAAAGGCCCAGCTGTACAGACTTACCTGCATTCATTAAACAAAAAGAAATCATATTAGTTACACCCATTAACATTTACATTTAATTCATGCCCAATGAATAACAAATTGTTGTCCAGTTAATGTGGCTTATCCAACTTTGCCTGTAGAACAGAACTGCCACCCGGCAGATGAAGACTCACTCAGGAGAAATTTGATTTAAATCTAGGAGAATTCCTGGCCCCCTGATGGTCTCTTTAGCTGCAACACAGACAAGCAATACCATGAGCAGCCAGGATTGCTGCCAGTGTTTGCTCTTCAAGCACCAGCTATGCGATATTATCTGACACCTCCACTCAACAAGGAAAGATTCAGAACTTATATTTGATTTACCATTTTCAAAACCCTTCTTGCTTGCATCATCATCATTACTGCAAATGGTTTGGAAATGCAGCATCTTGCATCCTACAGCCACTGAGCAACAGAGCTGTCCTGTGGAAAACTTGCACTGGATCTGGATACCCAGCAGATTTTACATGTATTCTAGAAGTCTTGCGCTTATTTTCCTAACTTCATATATCGCCATTCTGCTCTTTTTACAGCTTCCCTCTAGTTAGTCAGATTGGATTGTTGCCTGTGCTGTATTCTCACACCACGTCTGTAAAGCAAGATGTTTGCCATACCTACATTAAGTGTCCGCAGCCAATACTCTACTTAAACTTCTTATGAATGAGGAAGTGAGAAGGGCAACCACAGAATTTGCAACAATACATCTTGCCCATAATTTGAGGTGAGCACATTTTGCCTAAATTAGAAGTACTGAAGAAATACAGAAAGAGGATAGAGGTTGGGGTTTCATTGTTACTACCTGCCGATACAGTTATGTTATTGCACTTATTCAGATGACCTCCAACTCTGCAGTGAAGCATGTCTGAAGTATACATTACAACTGAGACATCCAAACTATGCAAAAAATAAATGTTCATTTTCATTTCTTAATGGAATGTGTATAAAAGATACACCAAATTTCCTAACTACAGGACAGTGGTCACATAGAACAGTGTAGTTTATTACATACAGTGCTCTGACAGTGTGCCTGTCTTGATGTAGGCATCAGAGAGCGGAACGCACAATCCTCAACTCTGAGCCTTCAATACTGCCTTATGAACCGGATGATTTTATATACAGCTTGTTATTTCTGCTGCATTGCGGACTTGGACAGACATCAACAAGCAACTTTTCATAACGCTCTGAACCACCATCACATGGTCATTTTCTTTCAGTACCAACATCATGCCCCTCAGCACAAGCCATTCATTCACAGTAGCCACACCCGCCATTAGCAAGAGACTGAAGGACAGACCTTCGGCTATTTAATCCTCTACAGACATTTCCATTTGGTTTATATAACGACATTGCATTTCCCCTTCCAAATCCTGAGGAATATTCTGTGTTCACCTTCAGTCTGCATCTGTCAAAAGCCTGATGTTTCAGTGTTTCACACTCAGAGGAGTGTTTGGAGTCTTAACCTTTGCAGAATTAATTGCATTCCCCATATCCATCAGAAGGGATTTCTTGGAGAAATTAATTACGCCAATAAACTACACTAAATTCTGTTTGAACGGAGCAAGCAAGAAAGGAGGGAGACTCAGGGCTACTTTCTGTCACATGTAAAAGAAAGACAGACAACTCCGGGGACAAATGATCCAAATAACTATATATGAACTTTCTTTCAGCTTGCACACAGAGGCATCACCAATACTGGACAAGAACACAAATCCTAGGCCAGCCCAGTGCCACCTTTCCTCTTTAATCCTTGCAAGGCAGTGTTATTGAGAGGTAAAAATACAAAAGGAACGATAAAAATACAGACAGACACAGAGACAAAACACACTGCAGGAGACGCTATTCCTCTTCCCACATCTAGAGCACCCTGAGGCCAGCAAGCTCAGAACACATGACACGGGAAGGCAAGTCATAAGGCTGGTCCTTGTACTTGCCAAGGAAAACATCACCACTTCTACTGTTTGCCACAAAGAGCTGAGGATGAGGGTCGAGTGTCAGCATGGGGGGTAGAAAGAGCCAGCCAAAACAGAAAAGGTGGGCATATGCCTGTGGGGTCTGCCATGAGAAAAAAGGAAAGCATCTTACAAACCTGTTCACTGCAAGTCCCACATTCATAACTGTTTCCAAATGGAAGGCTGTGTGAAAAGCCAAAGCAAATATTCTCAATTCTTTTTTGAAGCCATCAGACAATATAGGAAAAATATGTGCATTTTATGGTTTGAGGGCATAACCTTTTAATTATGTGTTTGCATTGTCATGTCCAAGACCTTTTTTCTCCTCAAAAATTAATATTTCCTCAAGCAATGCAGCTATTTATTTTGGATGAACATGAATTGAAACACAGGCTGCCTCTGCAGAAAGAGGCGCAGAAGAGTAATAACATGACACCTAGGGGAATTCAGAACACATTGCAATGCAATCCTCATCATTTTTCTAGTGCCTTTTCAACTGGGTTTCCTTAACAGTTTCCAGCTATTGTTTCGTGTATGCTGTCCATGCACGCTCATGGAGGCACTTGGAAGAAAAGGACAAGTGCAGGTAATGGGGAAGGTAGGGAGAAACTGGAGCAGATAAAATGTAGGCTTTTTCTCTCTCTGGAGCCGAATGAATTATAGTTCTGTCATCCGAGACCAGCAAGTGTTCTGGCACATAATCACCTCTCACTTCCCTGCAATGAATGACAGCCTCATGAGCACAGGGCCTGGGCTGGCAGCAGAGGGCTCCCTGCAGCCTGCTCCACATCCCCTCCTCCCCAAAGG
>JANRGW010050044.1:0-38757 GCA_024733675.1 Psilopsiagon aymara | reverse complement strand
CCCCCCCCCCCCCCCCCCCCCTCGGGTCTTTCTCCCTTTTATTACTTTTTCTAACAGTTTTGGCACTCTTTGACAATATGACTTCCAGGAAGGAATACATTTCCCTGCTTCCTGGCAAGTCACAGGAAGAGCACCTGTTCCGAACTTTCCGCAGGATCCTCTGTGTGATTGAATGCCCAAGCAAAGGTCTTGTTGACATGTACTCAACCAACTTTCTGATACCAAATGTTTCCTGCTCATTGCATCAGCTGGAATTTTCCTGCCTTCTCTGTAATATTTTTTTTCTTGGGCATTCTGCTGTTTTTAAGTCTTGTGCTTTTCTCCCTGTCAGGTTCTATCTGGTTAAGTTTAACAGGACAATATTCTTCACTGATACAAAGTAAATGGTTACACTTGAATTCTTTCGCATCAAGAAAGATTTTAGCCCCTTTTCACTTCTCTTGAGGGAGGATGCTTTGTTGTGTTAAATGAGTGTTGCTGCTTTCTGTGTTATCTTAAGCTCTGTCTTCAGACTTTTCAGCTTTCAATTTTTGAGGCTTGAGGCTAAAACCTTTGGCCTGTAAGTCATGATTGTTAAAATCTACAAGCTTATCCTTTAGCTTAATAGACAGAGATAATTAAGCAGGCACTGGATAACAATGTAGCTCAGTAACTGACAGAAATACATAGGTTCTTTGTAATGTTTTTTCATTCACTTTTTTTCATGGGTTTTAGATACTCCTACAAACCTCAGTAGGACCAAAAGACCTATGTGCTTTCTGCTTCCTTGTAAAATATAAGACTTTACAAAGTCTTATTCATGACTACTGGCAGCCTGCTTTTGATTGTACTCATGTTAAAGGAGTTTTCCTTGTCCTGAATCAAAGCATTTCAGATTATAACCCTTGTGTTCCAAGAGCTGGTGAGTACACTAGGTTATGAATATATTACCTACATTGCTAACAGTATAAATGTGGAAGAATTTTAGAAACCTCTAGAAAAAATCCATGAGAGGAACTGACATTGGCGTAGCCTGATCTTGCTTACTGGCTGTCCCTTTGTGGTGTTGCTTGGTCTCAAGAGAGCAGGTGCCATGTAAGGAGCAAGAAGAATCTTCTGTCTGGTGGTTGCAGACATAACAGTAGTGGTCTGACTATTAAGAATAAACCTAGATTTGGTACTTAGTTATTGTGTCAAGTTTTTATCTAAAATTGTACCAAAGGAGTGCGGGTAGAGGTGAAGCTACAGGGTCTAAGCTTCACCCGCAGACCTGCCAGCCAAAGCTAGGGAAAAGACCAAACAGCATCATCCTGTGTTTTCTGCAGACTATTATAATTCATCTCAATTATTTTGTTTTATAATAATGTAGTTTTCCACTCTGTTTATGTTTGACATACTTTTTTAAACAGCAGCTAGGCAAAGGCGTGAAACTTGCACATTTGAAGAATGGCTTATTTACTATCAAGTTAGATAAAGTCATTATTGTACTCCTTGGAATCACCTTCAGTTTGGGCATCCTTTACAGCAGGACTTGCATTTATTCCTTTATCATGATTATTCATGTACTTATATATATGAATAATTCTTGAAGGAGAGAAAATTAAAAAAAAGTATTGCAAGTAAGTAGGAAATTCATAGTTCTATTAGAGATAGACCTGGAGAAAGTTAACACTTTTCTACTTAATCTTACATGCTTAACTTCCTTTTTAATTTTTCCTCTAATTATTTTATTTTATTGAAAACAAAATATAAAGAAGGAATTTGAACCCCAAATGCTACAAATATGAAATATTCTGAATGGAAGCCAGAAGAGGTCAAGAAATTCAGAGATAAGATTTCTTCAATCTTAGGCTCTTTCCTTCATCTCCTCTTAACAGTATTCTTGCATCTTTCTTCCCCTAACACCCTTATCTTGGGTCCCTTGTGAAAATTAATTAAGATAGGACTTTCTGATAGGGAAATTCCTCAATGTCAATTCACCTGTACAATCTGATAACTTACTGAAATCAGTGTAGGAAATGTGTCTGTGCTCCTGACCTGATTAACTTTTATCCGTAAGACAAATATTGGCCATTGCTGAGTGCTAAATGATCATGTAATCAAAGCCTCTATCATAATTCTGAGACACAAGCGACAAAGATAAGGGTCCAATGAGAGAAGCAGGGTTAGTTTTTTTTTATCACAGACCTTGTCCACAAGTGCATTTTCATGAGCTATGCATGTCAGTAAAGAGAAGAGTTTGCACAAAGAAAGGGTTGTCCATCTCTCAGTCAGAAAAACTAGAAACATGTATGGATCTGTTACAGGACTGAGGATGTAATCTGGGGTAATAAGTGCCTTTAGTACTGAGATTTCCAAACAAGATAGGAGTTAAGAAACAGGCAATGATTTTATTTTGTGTCCGGTGATGGGAAGAATCTACAGTCCAGTGCAAGCCCAAGCAACATTGCGGCTTTCCTCTGCTCCATATTTTTCCAGTGTTTGGCTCTTCCATTTCCTCTGAAATACTTGGGTAATTTTTTAAATTATGTGCCTTGTGTTTTATTCAAAGTAATTAGACAAAAAAACAAAAGCACCACAAAGAGGTGTGATGGGGATGAATGATTTTATGGAATTTTGAAGATCAAGATTGGTTGATAAATATGTGGCAAAGCTTCAGTCAGCTAATACTTATTTGTAGACATGTCCACCAAGTATGAATTAAGTCCTGCTTGAATTGATATCAGAATGGTTTTAGTTTGGTTTTGCTTTCAGCTATAGTGGAAATATGCTCTTTGTCTATAATAAGAATGCTCCAGTCCAGGACCGTATAAAAATAAGATACATTATTTCACATAGTGTCATTTCTTTACCCCTTTCTCTGGTCTAAAATATGGTATATTACAAAAAAAAAAAAAGAAAACAAAAAACCGCAAAAAAACTTTAACAGTTTTGGCAAGTGAGCTATGGAATGACTTGAGTTACAGTGTAGCTGGCAGAACTGTGAGCATCATAAGTAATTAAGTTCAATATGAGATGTTGATTACAGAGTGTAAACAGTGATCTGATCCAGCTGACTTAGAAGTTGATACCAGCGCTTGCTTTACCTCCTTATTTGCTGGCATGTGTATGTAAATCTTCAGTGCTTTGAACACGAGGAACAGTAAATTCTCTCCCACTCTGTTGATTCTACATTTTTAATATTGTCTTTATGCAATCAGACATTTCCTACCAGCAAAATATTAGTTTAAAAATACACTCCACCCCACCCCATATCCCAATTTGTTTTGAACACCTGAAGATAACCTACTGGTGTTATGTGTCAGGTCCAGGTCTGGTACTGAAAGTACATTAATCCTGTTTTTTCCCTCCTCTCCTACCTGCCTCAACCACCAGAATAAAGATATAACGTGTTGAGTAGATTGATGTGCTAAAGCAACTCCTTTGTGTTTCTTTCTGCAAACGAAATGTTGAGATCTAGGTAACTGTGCTGTGAAACCAGTGTCCCGTGTTACCTTTCAGGGTAGATATGAATGAAGAAGACCAATAGTATGGTCCCATTGGTATCTGAGGCTCAGGGATCCATATTTATTGAAACGAGCTATTAGAACTAATATTCATAGAATCATAGAATACTTTGATTTAGAAGGGGCCTTTAAAAGTCATTAGTCCACCCCTCCCCACACTGAACAGGGGCATCTTCAACTAGATCAGGTTGCTCAGAGCCCCATCCAGCTTGACCTTCAATGTTCCCAGGATGAAGGATTTTCGTAAGAAGCCATTATTCATTTCTGCACTACTCCACAGTTGCCATCACTATAACAAAGAAGAATTTACATTGTTGGAGTTGCATTTGATTGAAAAGCAAAATGCAAAACCAAAGACAAGCTCTGTCCAAACAGAAAAACAAAGCAAAAAAAGAAAGGACTAGCAAGCATGATGTAGTAGACTAAATTTAGAATCTCTTGCTGCCTGCAGTCTGTCTTGTTTCTTTGATAGATATTGCTGCTTTTGAGACAAGAACGAGAATAGGCTCTTGGACACCTGCAATTTCCAACCCAGCCTGACTTTAATTTTAGTTTATCTGTATGTACTGGTTTGGAAATTTATAATGGCTCAAAAAGCAGAATTACAAGAAGAGCAAATGGTTTTGTTCATTGACCAATATCCATCCAACAGTTAAGGAGAACAGCAGGAGGGCTTTAGCTGCATGATTTTATTTGGTTGCGTTGCACACCAAGAGGATTGACCCTGCTATGAGTAAATTAAGTTACACAGCTCTAAATGCAGATCTCATTTGCAATGCTTCTTCAATCTGACACTGTTTTCAAGCTTGAGAACTGTAGGTTGTGTGCTCAGGAAAGAGCATAGGTCCAATTCTAACTAGGGAGAAATAATGTCAAAGATAGATAATATTTTCTTTTGAAGCAATCCTCTTAAGAATAATATGTTATAATAGTTACAGATCATCTAATAATGTAATATATGCCATTGGCCTATATTAACCTCTGAGACTAGGCAATTAATGAGCAGTGTTTTGTGTTCCTAGGAAACTCATTTTCCATGGTACAATGCTCTGATATCAGCACTCATTATGTGTCCAAGTCCTGTCTTCATAACTAATAACTTTGTCAGGCTTAAATTACAGCAAGTTGCCAAGACACAAACAGCAGTTAGCAACACTTCTTCATTCAAAGCTGGTTCCAAGTGCAGTTTGCAGCGGACTGACAGCCAAACAGCCAAAAACTCCCCCACCGTCATGCAGAAAAGGGAGGAGGGCCAATAGTGCAGAAGGATAGATGTTTGCAAGTGCAAGGGCCAGCAGGAGGAAGAAATTTTCCCCAAAGCCTGAGGTGCTGTTGCAGGACTACTTCACTGCTCTGCAGGCGGAAAGGAAAGACCTGTCACATTGGGAGAGACACCGAAGCTGAGTAAGGCAGCCTGATCCGCTGCCTTTGTAACAACCAGCACAACTGAGACAAGGCAACAGGTGATGGCAGCAGGTAACTGTCTTCTGAAAGGTACAGAGGCATCCATTTTCCACTCTTTAGAAAGGTATGATGCTTACCAAAGGCTCATATCAAAGATGTCACTAAGAGATTACCAAGCCTCACACAGTCCGCATATTATCTGCTGCTGCTGTTTCACGTGGGTACCAGTAATACAGGCAGAAGGAGTGATACAGTCTGAGGAGTATCAAGAATGATCATAGAGCACTGGGAGTGGTCGTAAGGGACTCGGGACCATGGGCATTTTTTTCATCAATGCTCCTGGTCAAGGGGTTGGAATGGGCCAGTTGAATCTGGTGAACCAACCAATACTAATGGAACTGCTGCCACAGCCAGTGGTCTACTTTGACCATGGGACTTGCTTTGAGAAACCTGGTTTACTAGGGGCTGATAGGGTCAGAGAGGGAGAAAAGCGTCTTCAGTCACAGTCTTGACAAGCCGGTGAAGATAGGTAGCCTTAAACTAAAATTGCCAGGGAAGCAAGTTTTGAGTTACCCCCTCAGCAAGTTTTCCAATGACACCAAGTTGTGTGATATGGTTGACATGCTGGAGGGAAAGGATGCCATCCGGAGGCACTTTGACATTCTTGACAGGTGGGCCAATGCAAACCTCATTAAGTCTAACACGGTCACCCAAAGCAACAGAAAGATGTCATTGTGCACTACTGAAAGATATCAGTCTTTATAGTTTCTTCCAGTCATATGGCACAGTAATGGGAAGGATTGCAGAAGCCATTTCAAATCCAACTCCTATCAACTCTGGGACTACCCTTTTTCTACCATATTTCTTGGCATGGCTCAAAAGATATAACTTTTGGCTCAGAGAGATGCAGCTTTCATGCTTCTTAAGGATTCTTTAAATAAAAAGGGGCCAAGCTGTTTTAAAAGAACTCATGATTTTCAGTGCCTTAGTGTCTGGAGCTTGACTTGACTAGTTGAAATTCAAATCTCCTGCAGGTTTTATGTTGAACTTTCAAATCAAGAAAAGCTTGCAATTACTGGCTTTTTTTGAAAAGCCAACAACTCTTTTCCAGACTAGCTATGAAAAATTAATTTTAGTTGTTGATTCGATAAACCCAGATGAATATATATTCTGAGGACACAGGTACCGCAGCTGACTTATTGCCTGCTGGAATATCAAAGTACCTAAAAGTCACTTACATTCCACTTAGTTATGTAGCTTTAAGTTATTAATTAGTCAGTTATAAAGGCATTTATCTGTCTCTTGGTGGTAGTTGCTACTTCAGCCTCCCTTATTTTCCTAACAGAAAAGGAAACACAGTACTGCATTCCAGACGTTTCTATGGTGAGGCAAGAAACTGCAGCTGAAGACCTGAAGCAAAAGGGTGAGGCAATTTTAGTCTCTAGAGACTTAGTAAATAGTAACTGTAAAAAAGAAAGTTGAAGTACCAAAAATATACTCCTTTACATTGATAAGTCAGTTTTACAATGGCCAAAAAAAATTTAATCTTGAGATTAGCTGTGTCTTGTAAACATTTTTGTGGAGTTTCAAGCATTTATATGACAGCAGTAATTTCAACTTTCTGCCCCCTCATCTCTGCATCCCCTCAGTATTTAGATACTTGAATTCAAGTTCAAATTGGCTTAGTCTTGACCTCTCTCCTCTCTACATTGAAGTTTCTGTCCAGAGCTGAGGAGTTAAGTCTAGGGCCAGACTAATCCAGCCTTAGGAACCTCAGCCTCACCCCAACAGACCCTGGACATGCTGGGGAGGAGAGGAGCTGGTGTCTCTTTAGTGTGGACAACCTCCCCCTGCCAGTTCACCCCATCTCTGAATGAGATTAGGTAAGAGAAGAGAGGGAACGTAACCTTGCCCCTTTTCTGCATCCAGCTTTGCACTGCTGAGGGACAAGAGAACTCAGTTCTTGTGGATATGGCACTATGTGTTGTTTCCCACAACAGTGTTGAGATACAGCCCACCTCCATATCAAAACATCTTCTATACATTCATGGAATTAATTATTTGCCATCAGCCTGACATGATTGTAGTGGGGTAGCTAGTGCCTAAACTAGGATAAGATGCAGCTGAAAGTTTTTGGCATTTCATGACATGGGCTGTTGCTTGCAGCTGTAGACTATTTCCATGGTGGAATTAAGAAGTCAGAGCTAAGCATTAAGTTCCTCATGCTCTGCTTGGGAAAAGACAGTTGTCTCTGAGTGGTAATAGGAGAAATACTGTTGTTTTTTACATGAAGCAACCATTACACAAAATACATAATGCTGAGAGAGATCACCAGAGTCTATATTGCAAAGCAGATGAATGCCAAGCAATCTGAATATGCAGGATTTTTAATTGCTGGTGTGCGTACAACCCACAAAACAAAAAGATCAAACTAAACAAGCATGTACTGGAAAACATGATTAACAGTCTTTTTTTAATTCTTAGAAGCATTTGCTATCACAAATTCTACTGTCGCTTTCCATTCAAATGATTCAAATAAACCCCCTAATTTAAAAAAATGAACAAGTTACTTCCAGGGCTCAGAATTGCTAGTGGAATGATGCAGCCTGTGAACTTAGGAAACTGAAACACAAATGGTAAAATGGATTGTGATGAGTAATCACAAAACTATGGACATTTTAAATGATGCTGCAGAGAAAACGCTGAGAGGAACAGCAGGGAATAGCATGGAGCTTGACATGATTGTAGCCCTGGTGCTGATGCTCCTGAGCCCATTTTGACAACATGGAAGTAAAATGAACTAGGAGGTAAAAAGGGCTTGCTGATTCAGTGTGAAGAGTGCATGTCTGTGTAGTCAAAACTGCTATGACTGAAGCCAGTAAGAATGTGTATACTAAAATGACAAACATCATGGTGTACCCTTTATATCCCTTATTTTCTATTATAGCCCCTGCTTTGAAATATTTGTAGCATCCAGTGCAATAGCTATTTTATGCTGTTAAATAATTCTCAAGAGCTGTTTGCAAATGAAAATAACCCACCAAACCCAAAACAACAATATTTTTAATAAAATAGAACTGTTATTACAGAACTTGTCAACTTTTCCACAGATGTTGAGTAGCCCTTGCTAATAAGCTTTTTATACAGTATAGTTCCCCTGTGTTTACCTCTTCCCCTCATTTTCTGTGTATGTAATGAGTGAATGTGTGTGCATTTGCACACAAAAGTGGCACACTGAATGCAGTTACATTTTCCATTTAGATTCTTCTTGCCCTTTTGGTAGCAAAGCTGGGAAATATTACATTACACAGAAAATTTTACTCCTAATTAAAGTAACTCCTTCTGTGACTGCCTTCTGTGCACATTTTGGACCACCATGTGTTTTAATGAATTTCCACTTTTTGTTGCAATGGAACACTGTGAGGCAGCAGGTAATGGTACCAAGCCTGAACAAGACCCTGTTCCTCCCCATGACTGCACAGGCCTGCATTATGCTATGTTATGCTTCTGATAATGTCCTAGTCAGAAGAATACCACATGTTACAGAAACACTTCAGAAATTTCTGCTCTGCCAAGTGTGTTCACTGAACCTCAGTTATGCCACTCTACGACTGCCTCACTGTTTCCTTTTCTCTTTTATATTCCTTCCCATCTGTTCTTTAAAATACTCACACACTTTCTCTTGATTAATAGGTGATATTCATAGTATATATTTTCTCACTGTCTTCATCGTAACTTTCAAGGGGAGGTGTGTCCTAGTCTGCATCCATATCCTAAATGATCCAAAAGACTTTCAAACTTGCACATTCAATTCTTCTCACCTTGGGTGACCTTCAAGTGGTAAAGTGAATAAAAAATAATACATAAGGGAAGACATAATGGGCAGGAGCAGAATAGTTAGGTGGGTTCCAGTTCTGAGGAGATTATCATTTATGTGGTTTTGGATCCAGGACCTGTCCTCATTTTTATACTTCATACCATTACATCCCATATTACCGACAACTTAGCAAAGGAGTATTTGAAAAATGCTTAAGTAGCTTGATCCAGTTTGGGGATTTTGGATCTTACAAAAAGGAGATTAAATCCCTGGAGAAAAGCGTTAAAAAGTCTGTCATGTTTCTTCAAATGACTTCATTATAGTTATATGGAAATAAGAAGGAAAAAAAAATTATAAGCTGCAAAAGGTAACACTGTTCTTACAAGTATTTATGTCTTGTCTCTTAAAATGATCTAATTTAAAACTATATTATTTTAAAATTTAATGCCCTTAACATACTTTAATTTTATTTTTTTTTTTTTTTTATTAAAAGGGCTCATGTATTCCAGGATGGTATGAACTGAATAACACATTTTAATCTACCAGTCATAGGCTTGTTCATCAGTTCATGAGAGATGTACTGTCTTGAGTTGTTTTTTAAATAATGGATTTTGCAAATGAGTATGCAATATGTTAACAAGTAAATTCCTACTTGTGTGCAGGTAAAGATCCATTCCAGGGCCTTGACATACCTCAGATCACTGCTTTTGATAGAGCGACTAGTTGAAAGATGTAAACTCCTGGTGGTCAGTATTCAGCATTGCCTGATTTGAACAAAACCATGTTGACAGCTATATGATATTTAAAATTGTGGTGTTTCTTCAACAAAAACATTACTATCATCACTTCTTGCATCAGTTTAATAGTAGTGAGTGAGAGACTCCTCAGGAAAGAGGCCAAACAGTAAATATATTTTACTAGCAGAAACCTCATCAAGCCAAACGGATAGCTCTCTCTTTCATAAAGGCTGCCTTCAAGGACATTTAATTAAAGGGGAGCAGTTTGCTAACAATAAAAGCAGGAATTTGCCTTGGAAAAGGACAGAAGGTCAAGCGATGGCTTGGCAGGTTGATATAACCACATCACTAGCTGTGAGCTACAGTAAGATCTAAGCAGAGCTGGCAACTTCAGTTCCTCCTGGAAAAAAATGTTCCATTATAAAAAATTATAAAAATGTTCCATTATAAAAAATGCCATAATAATTCGCAAACAGTTCCTGGTTCCACCCAGAAGGTGCTTAAATTTGGAATTTCACACTCCATTGACTGTTGTCCAAAACATTGATGTCTGCTAAGGCAACTTAATTAAAAAATAATATGAATACACCAAGAATTTTATAACAGGAAATAAGTTTGGAGGCCCACTGTACGATAAGGAAATGACTTAAAGTGTTACAATCCAAAAATTCATGAATGGAAGCTGTAAGATTACAGCAGGAACAACTAAAAATAAAACAGATATATTTCTGATTATGACAAAAGAGCAAATACTTTCTAATGGGTACCACACTGACTTTAAAATGACTAGCATGTATTTATGAGTATCACCTTCAAGCACTAGTTTTCTAGACTGTCTTAAATACTTAATGCCCTTGCACTGCAGTTTTCAATATTAAAAGCTAACTTCGAAAACCAAGAAATTGTTAAACCCACACATATTCCGATATGAGAAAGAAAGTAGAAAGGTGTACATATTTATACAAAGTATGCATAACTCCTAGGCACAGCTTTCTTGTACTTAGATGTACATGCACATAATGAAAAGAGCGAAAGATTACCAGTGAGAAAATAGTATAACAAGCACTCATCCTAATACATGGAAGAAAAATATTATTAATCTAAGGATAGAGTTTGGAATGGTTGTGTGAGTCTGGGATGGCTTCATGGGTAATAAAGTCAGGACTGAATCACCCTGAGCACGTATCAACAAGATCTTTAAACCACAACACATTGTCAAATAGACTCTGCATATCATTTGCACTAGAGAAAAAATACTTTGCAAATATGTAAGCATCTTTAAAAATGTACCTGGGAATATTCTTCCACTGAAATGGGTCTTAATTATTAAAAGTCATTATAAAGATTTCATATGATGTCATACAAATTAATAAAGAGCTTCACAAGGCTTAAAAATGCACATTTTTAATTCCAGAACTGAATTTATGTGCTGCATTTTATGGGAAATGAGAATTTTCTCTTCAAACCAACTTAAAGGTCTTATTTCAATTCCTACTAGGCAACAAAACATTGCACTTTGAAAGGTTATCTTTATATATATATATTGAACTTAATTATGCATTTCTAGAGCAAGAAATGAATTGAGTACCCTGAATAACACTGAGTGACAGCACTACCATATTAATGTCATTCATAGATTTGTCTATATTCACAAAATAGCTGATTCTGGAAATCTGTCCACTGGAAGTCAAACATTAACATTGCTTCTAAGGTACACCAAACTCAGTTTTAAAATCTATTTCTAGTAACTCTGTAAATGACTATGAATCATCCTTATTTTTGAGACAAGGTAGATGCTGAATGTGTCTAGAAATGCCACTTGTGAAATGCCTGAGATCAGCTGATTTAAAGAAATTCTGGAGCAGGTTGCAGTAATGTTGGATATTGTCAAAACAAGTCGGCAACGATAATTATACCGTTGCTATATAATGATGGACTGCTCATCTTACGGAATGTCATTGCAAGTGGCAACATTATGCAGATCACCAGGTTCCACAGCCATGATAATGTAAGCATGAACCCTTCTTGTTCTATTTATGAGCTAAAAATTCATCCCAAGGTTTTCTCTTGTTAAGTGGCTACCACAAATGTTACAACATGTTTGCCAACATAGTCTTGAAGATAGACCTCTAATGTGTTACTGTTGCAGAAAGATGCCACAAAATCTTCAGCTCTTCTTAAATAAGGATTCCAGCTCTTCTGGCTTTCATTCATAAACAACAACTCAAGCTGAGCTCAGGCTCCGATTGCAGCCTGCTATTACAAAACTGTGTGTTAGCAGTCATATTCTTGGATATTCCTGCACTCGTCTGTCAGTCAAAAGCCTATTACGGAAGAAGTGATGATGTAAACACAAAAAATTTTCACTTAGGAAAGCTGACTTATGGCTAGCCTAGGAATGAAAGGCCACGTTTTGTTTACTCTGGTTTCTGAAGAGTTTCTGCATTTGGGCTTCCTTTTCTTGCACTTGTTTTAAATGAATGTTCCCATTGTTGCATCCTCTGCTGACAACTGAAATGTATTTGTTAGGAGGAAAAGTAAGAGATTTTCCAGTTTTATATCTTAAGCTTTGGTAAATTAAAGTTGGTAACACCTCTGCCTGGAAAGGTAAGATTAAGAACTCAAAGTGAAAATCAAAGTTAACACTTAAGTTTTCTTGTGTATAAATTTTGAGGTCTCTAAGTATGTCTGGTACGCTTTAAAGCAACAGAAGTAACAAAGTTTCTGCATAGTGTTAAGTATGGCTTACATGCTATGTTTAATGAAGCAGCCTTTCAGAAAGAGTAAAGCAAATAATGAGTGAAAAAAGCACATTAAAATTCCATGGAAGAAAGGATGCTGTAGGCTTAAAAGATACTAGCATGATTGTTTTTTTATTATAAACAATGGCTATCTATAAAGTTATATGAGGAGTTCTCTGCCTCTCCATTGTGGTCTGAACACACAGACTCAGCCTTTGGGCCTGAACACACAGACTCAGTCTTTGGGAAATACTGTCTTTAACTGATGAAACAGTGCTGAGTTGCTCCTTTATCCAAAAATATTAATCAGGGCATCAATAAATCTTCTCAAGTTCTTCCTTACATTCCCCACCTTTGAATACCTTCAATCCAAAACTTCTTCTACATAATCGTTATTCTTACCAGGTTATAGTGTTTATCTTACCTCATCTCTTACCTGAGTTTGCTATAATTAAGCTTGTTAAAAATGTGCATAGTAGGGAGGAGTAGTATTAAGTGAAATGGAAGGCAGCAGGGTTGATTATAAAACTATAAGCACTTTGAGGAAGGACTTGTATTAAATCCTTTTGGTGTTTCTGAACTATGTATGAGACACCACTGCCATGTCTCATTGAAAATAGACACTGAAATTACTTATCCCATACAGCATGCTGCCTTTTCATACAATGTATAATAAGTCAAAGAAATGGAGCTATATATGTCTTTACAGAAATGTCTAGTGCCAACCTTCCCTCCACTGAATTCAATAGGAGTTTTGCGTTTATGGACAGATCTGAAAGCTTTGGGGAAATGCTTCACTTCTCAAACTGTAAGAACAATTTATCTCAGTTTTGACCAGAAATATATTCAGAATCAATTTGCGCTATTGCACTCCTTAAACTTTAAGGACCTTTTTTTGTTAGTAAAACTGAATTAATTCTGATAAATGATAATTTCTTTGCTGGGAGGCAAAATACTATTGCTGCTTATATTTGCTTTGAAATTTTTATTACTAATATTTGCAGGAGTCTTCGTTGGTATTTTATATCAGGAACTCTGAAATGAGAATCTAACAGCACGTCATTAGGGCTCACTTAAAATTAAGCCAAAGGAGCCATAAACATGCACTATCTGTGGTCAATAAGAAGACACTTGTGTAAAACTGAGTCCTTGGACAGATGAATTCCAGTTGTGTGGAGGATGCTTTTTTCTAAGGGTGATTCTGTGATTCCTGAGATACCAAATTTCTTGTGTTTCTTCCTCTTGTGTTCCAGAGCGATCTTTGCAAAATGTTTTTTACCTGCTTCTCTGCTTAAAAAAATATCCTTTGGCTATCAGTACTATAAATAAATGTGAGACAGAAATAATAATAAAAATAATTTGGTTTTAGGGAAAAAAAATTTGGGGAACTGGGATCACAGGCAGCTGGCATTCCTTTTCACTTTATCAGGCAATGTGTTTTGTTTAATGACACTGCTTAATTCCTCAAGGATCATATGCTGGAACACAAGGGTGATATTTGTGACATTTGATGTCATGGAATGGAACAAATAGAACAAAAAATATTTCTGAAGTTTACTAAGATCTTTTCTGTTGGTGTCCACAAACATCCTTTTCTGGGACTATAGCTGGAGAACTTACACCGAGTCAAGAGTGCAAAAAGCACCAACTGCAAGACTGTGTTAAGCGTATGTCCCACTTGAAACTTCTCGGCTTTGCTTTGATGTTTCTACTTGCTGTCTCAAGTGGCCAAAATCCCAAAGAAAAGCGTATTTCAGTTAACCAGGAAGAGGTTCAGTTTTAGTTTAATGTCTGGCTGAGTTCTCCTTTAACCAGTTAACTCCTCCTGCGGGATGCTAACACTGTCCCACAGACAGGGCCATGAGAGAGATCTGCACAGCCTCAAAGGCTGATTTCCAAAGAAACAGGACCACTCTCCTGCCTCTGTTGTAATTCCACAAACAGAAATGGCAAAAAATAAGCAAAAGCATCCAAACTACATGGGCGGCCTGGAATTAATGGAAGTTATTTCTTCACTAGCAGCTCTCTGGGGCTGTTTTTGGGGTATATGCACTGTGGGACCTCCCGAGTGCTGCAGTGAAAGCATCACTCACACCTGTTCATGTAATGGGAGAATTGGAGTTGGTGAGACCACACTGAATAATAACTCAGCTCATGGGAGTAGCATCTAAAATAAACTATTTCCAGAATAAGCTGCAGTTTGCAGTGAACGTGTAACTCAGAATCTCACAACTACAAGTTGATCCCTTACTAAGGTTTCTGGAGGAGGAGGAGGAGGCAGAGAACACTCTGGGGTAGCCACATCAGTTCTAACCATCTATAATTGGATTCAGTTTCATTTTCACACAAACTTCCCCAATTCAGGCCACTACACTATTAGAAACACATCATATAATATTCATACAATTGCCTCCACCTAAATCAACTCCTTCTTTGGAGTAAATTTATGACCAAAACCAATGATTTCAATGCTTTAGATAAAGAAGTGTATTTAAGACACATACATTTGTTCCTCCCCTACAGGGATGTGACAGGATTTTGTGCTTCAGGGAAACTCTTTTACCTGCTGTATTTGTTTAAGATGTGCAAAACAAACAACAAACACAGCCACCACAACAATAGAGCCCTGCTGCCCTAGCACAGTCCTCCCACTATTCTAAAAGCCAGATGGGTCATGCAGTTCATTCTTCAAATGCAAACCCTTCTCAATCCATGGCTCGCCAACCCGGAAGCCTTCCAGTATCTGAAGGGGGCCTATACGGATGCTAGGGAGGGACTCTTCGTTAAGGACTATAGTGATAAGACAAGGAGTAATGCGTTCAAACTTAAACAGGGGAAGTTTAGATTGGATACGAGGAAGAAATTCTTTAATGTAAGGGTGGTGAGGCACTGGAATGGGTTGCCCAGTGAAGTTATGAATGCTCCATCCCTGGCGGTGTTCAAGGCCAGGTTGGACAGAGCCTTGGGTGGCGTGGTTTAATGGGAGGTGTCCCTGCCCATGAGAAGGGGGTTGGAACTAGATGACCTTAAGATCCTTTCCAACCCTAACTATTCTATGATTCTGTGATTATATAGATGAAAATGAGCCTCCAAACTGAGCACTGAAACTCTGGTTCTTGTGAATATTTGATTCTCATTACATTTGTTCGTAAGATCTTATTTCTCAGCAGGAAAAAACCAAACCAAAACACCCTACAGTTTGGAAATTTCCTAGTATGAAACTGAAATAGGCTTATTTGCTACTTATTATATACTTGATATATTTTTATTAATAACATGTATTTTGCGCCAATAGTTAAGTAAAATAATTTAGTAGCTTAGGGGTAATAAAATGGTAATAAAGGAAGAGAAAACGTACAAACTGCTTGCTGGTGGAACACCCTGCTATTACTAATTGCGAACCATGTGATCTGGCAATCTTTTGATTTACCAGCACCGTCCACTCCCTTGTAAATTCTATCTGGCTTTTGCATACATTATTATGTGGATTCCTTGCAACCACTTCCCTTTCTGATTTTCCAGAGACAGAGTATAAAGTTTCCCCAAATGCTAATAAAACTTGAAATCCTATTCCACTCTTTAGGTCTGCTTTGTGTAGTCATCTTCTAAAATAAGAAACAGAGAAAGTTTTAAACACTGTTCTCTTCTATTTTTACCTTCATTCAATTGTTACTATTCTTCATAAACATCACAGTTTTTGTTTCAACATCTGTATGTTCAGGGTTCTTTAAACTATTGGCTCTAATACTGAGAAAAAATGTAAGTATTTCCTTTCTTGTTCTAAAAAATAAAAGACTTACATGAATATGTTCCATTTCCTCATCTTGATTTTGCTTACAGTTATGCCATATAACACAGATGTCTACAAGCGAATGAAGTTCGAGTAAAACGCATGAAGTAAACCACATTTAGCATGTCATTTTATAGGTAAAAGTAACCCTAAAGCAATGTACAAATATTTAGCCTTAGAAGTTCTAGGCTTTCTTGCTTGCAATGTCCTCTGCTTTTCAAATGCATAGTAATAATGCAGACACTGTTGTTAACTGAAGCAATGAAACCATGGATTATTTTTTGGTCTGTTTTGTTGACAAGTAGGTGTGGGAGAGAGAAGTTGAGTGTAGGTGGGTGGTATGCAGCAGACTTCGTCATCTGTAATTTATTCTTTGGAAGAAAGACTTTTGCAGGACACTGGCATGTAAAAGCCTGAGCACTCTTACATGGCACTGCATCATTCCCATTAAATTATTTAATTTTCTTGGAAGGCTATTCAGGTTAGCACTTGGACTCACAGAGCTGGAAGAATAAAAACATTCATCAATCTTCAGAAGCGGCAGCAGCAACAAAAGGTCATGTCTCATGAGGGATGGCAGAAGGAAACCAGTGAGACTGCAACAGAGGTAACTTTTGCTCTTAGCTTAACAGGCGTTAAGGTAACAACACCTCTTCATCTTTTATGGGCTAGCGGTTCCCATATCAGTCTACACTGAAGTTCCTCCTGTCTCCCTCGGAGGTTACCTGGGCTGGTTACTTGATCTTCCAGTTGCACAAAAAGCTGCTCTGTTCTAAAAGGGGCATGCCTGTGTCCTCAGAGGTGGTGCAACCAAGCTACCATGGGCTCTTAAGACAGGTAGGTAGGTAGATAATCAATAAACTGAACTTATAAAGAAAGAGACATGCTCTACATATTTATGTACTTTTATGAACTGAAATAGATGTATTCATACATGTATTTTGCAAAACATGAAAATATTTCATAAAGATACCCTTATCTGAAAAATGTCAGAGGCTACATTTCAACCACATTTGAAGATTTACATAGCACAGAAGTAGTCAGCTCCCAATACTTTCTGAACTTCTAAACTTAGTCAAATAGCAACTCTTGCAATTGTTACCATCCTTGTGGTAAACAATGCAAACAATGCACTTCCTTCCATTATTCTTGTTGCCTATTACTCTTGTCTCAGGCACTTAGCTTTTGTACATTTCTTCTCTTTCACTAAGGCTGCAACAACAACGAATTGGAAGCTTTTGGAGCCAGAAGTTGTTGGCTGGTCATTCTGTTTATCTGGTTGCATGACAAAGCAGAGAGTTTCATTTGCTTTGCTCTCTGTTTCTCAACTCTTGATCAGAACCGGATTCTTATCTTCTAATCTTATCCCTTAAAATTTTGGCAGCCAGTCTAAATCATCTAAGCTTCTCTGGTAGCTGGGAGAGAGGACTAAACATCTCCTGAGAACAATTTATACCATTTTAAGAAAGATGTTTGAAAACAGGTGGGGTAAATGCCTGTTTGTCTACTTACTCTCATAGACTATGTATAGGGGGGAGCCGAGACCCATCTGATTTGACAGCTAACTTTTAGGGGGCTAAAATGAGGCGTGATCGGTTCCAAGCTGGCTCAAAAATAAGGGCATGATGGAGGTAAAAAGTAAGACATTGGCACATGCCATGGGGGAAGAGTTTTTGGGAATGTGCCAGTGGGACAGAATTTAACATAACCCAGCATACAAGAAGCAGGAGTCAAACTGGGGGGAGTTAACTGGTGTGCAGCCAGCTCTCCTTCTGCATTACACAGAGGAGATCATAAATATTTGTGATCATCCTCCAGGTCTTTGGGAACACTAGAAAATTTGGATTAAGACAGTCAGAGAAGTTACCCTTGATGATTTCAGAGGGGTTTGGACAGCTTGGAAAGCTACTTTTCAGCTAGTGCAGCCGCTTCAAATTTGGCTGGCCTGGAAAGCATCTATGTTCACTTCTTTCTGGATGGGAGGACCAGGAAAGAGGGATTGGCATTTTCAGTGTGGGGAAATCTGGAAGATTGACTTTCTTTATTGATTGGCTGGCTGCTAGCTTCACAGTTTGCACTGGGCCTGGAAATTGAGAAGTCAGTGAGAACTTCAATGTGATCATTGAGGACATTACAAGTCCTCTGTTCATTGGGAGTTGCAGTTCAGAAATGCCCAGTGAGTCATGGCTGCGCTGTGTTAATGGGCAGAATCTGACTCCAGGCAAGTGCCTTCGTTTTTACTCCTTTTTGTTTAGTTTAGTTTCTTCTGAACATTTGCACCACTGTGTATGCAGAGCTGGATCAGCATTTGTCTTTCTGCGCAAAGATTTTATTTAGTTCTGCAGCATGGACTTGGAATTATAACACTGTGAAAATCAGAAAATAAAGCTTAGAGAAGTCTGTTTTACCATGGCAGGTGCAACAAGCATTGCTCTTCACACTTCAGTTCAGCATTTCCTGTCCCAGCCTTACAACAGCGATGAACGTTTTTCAAAGAGTGGTCCACAAAGTAACAGAATCAGAAATAAGCAATTTCTGACATAAGTGATATTGTATTTGTTGCATTTATTTGCGTGGAACTAAAATCGCATTGTAGATGCTTATAAATTTAATTTTGG
Source organism: Psilopsiagon aymara (assembly GCA_024733675.1). Lineage (NCBI taxonomy): Eukaryota > Metazoa > Chordata > Aves > Psittaciformes > Psittacidae > Psilopsiagon > Psilopsiagon aymara. Next base: position 20,165 of record JANRGW010050044.1, on the reverse strand, counting down.
CTTGGGCTTGTTATGCTAAAAATTAATCTCATTTAAGATTGGATATTAAATCCTTTCTTTTTATTACAGTCACAGATGGATTTATTTTAATATAAACCCCCTCTTAATTCCCTATAGGAATATTTGTAGCTAGAAATGAGATAAACTTTAGTAGAACTATAAATGCCAAGTGAATATCAGAGGCTGAGCAATGAATGCAAGAAGTCATAGGATACTTGGACACCATGACAATCAAACTTACAATAAACCATTTATTGGAGTTGGTCATAAGCAAATAATCCCTATATAGACTGAACAACAGCTTGGATGATTTGAGTTAAAATTTGTCTCTCTTCCTCAAAAGGAATACATGCTACATGAAGATGAAATTAAGAGTGTTTATTGATTGTTTTAAAGCTTCCATTAGGATTTCTGAAACAACTGGCAATAAAAGAAATTACATGTAACTTCCTCACTGTTCATATTTATCTCATTTTGTTAATACTTAGTTAAATTATTTAAACATGCCTTCTTTTACATATTCTCCCAAGCATCCACAATGGTTTCCTATCAGAAGTAAGGTACCGGGCTGGACATACCTTGTGGACAAGCTAATACAGAAGTCCTACACCGTAATGGTAAGAGAATAAAATACATCTGAGGTTTTCAACCAGCCTGACATAGTACATCAGCCCATCTTAAGCCAATGAAGAATTGTTCTCTGGATTTTATTTTAAGTTCCCAAAGAGATGGTTCCTTGAGCTGATTGTTCTTTAAAAAAATCTCATTGGCAGGAATTTATTCCTGATACTTAGTATAACTTCCTGTCTTAGTCCTATCTAATAGTGCCTATTGTGCCTATGTGCATTGTAAATGGGACTCATTCTTTTCATCTTCAGTTATTTTTAGTCTGTTCTTTGAAGTACAGCTCTTTTAAACTAACCATATTTCATTGCTAATATTTTCTTTTGTGTGATTATGTTATCACATACTGAACATTTGCATCCATATTCTATGATCAGTTCATTTTTTTGCACTGAAACCTAGTGAAATTTGCAGGAATGATGTAAAAGTTCTGTTGAATGAGTGGTGGGTTTTTTTATTGTTTTACTAGCCAGAGAAATTATGTAAAAAATGCAAACATTTTGCTTTCAAAGGCAAGGCACCAAACTTTCAGACAGGAAGGAGATGAAGGCAAAAGAAGCTTAACAAAGCAATGGTCTGAATCTTTTTTCTTTTTCTTCTTTTCATTGTTTCAGAATTGCAATTTATCCAGAGTTCCCATCTTTTCTTTTAATAAAAACATGACAGGTGCAATCTAAGGTTTTCCCTAAACAGAGGTAAATTCACAGACGAACCAGGGCATTAAAGGAGCTTAATTTATTTTATTTTTTCTTAGACATTTTCAGCACTCATTTAAAGTAAGTTTTTCCTCAGTAACCCTATTAAAAATTCTTGCCTCTACTGGATGTAAAGAGAATTAAGGAATGAGTTTGGAAAAAAGCCCATGACAACGCACCAAAAAAACCCAGGGAAAGTTCAATCTAACAAAGCATCTACTGCAAATTGAGATTAGTTATCTAAATATTAGTAAACTCTTAACAAAGAATTTTGTGAAGCAAGCTTTAAATTAGGGCCACACAGCTTTGTATAGCAAGGTTGCCGCTAATTGAAAATTAGACAACCTTGTGGTTAGTTTAATGACAAGGCTAAAAAGATTGAGTCTATGGCAAAGAGACCCGAATCTGAAGAAAGACAAGCTTTGCTTGATTATAATGATTACATCATGGTCATTAGGATTTAAACCAACTAACCCAAACACAGACACCGTATCTTCATTTGATAGCTGCAGTCTAGTAAATAGTGGGAAAGGATGTTATGTATGGATTAGCCAGCTGAAATGAAAACAGACACTCTTTTTTAACCTGTCTGGGATTGAAAACAAAACCTTCAAAATCAGGCTGTAAAGCCGACTTACAAAGCCAGAGGTCTTTGTTTTTTAAGGTTCTGCAGTGTTTTAACCAGTCTTTGTTTTACAGGAAAACCACCTCAGCACTGAGGTATGAGACATCTTTGTATGCAGTCTATCACTGCACAAGTTGCTGGGTTTATCTGTGGGAACACATGAAGATTAGCAATGTCCTCCTTTGTACTCCATTGCTAGAATTTCGTGAGTCATTGTCTGCTGCTTGCTAAAAATAATCACTTAGCACTGTTTGAACTTGTAGTCATGATGGTGACATGATGAGATGTCTAGAGACAGTATAAATACTACATATTTAAAATGCATTTCATGCAAATTAATCTTTATTTTTACAATTTCCCAGTCTGTGAGTGTGTGTGAGCATTCCACTGTCTAATGAGACATCTCTGCCATCTCCCCAAATTAATTGTGCTCTTGGTCACTCCATATATACAAAGAAGAGGTAAAATGTTCTGAATCATGCTTGGTTCCAACAAAGAGGAAATCTTGACAATGAAAGCTCCCCTCCCTTTTTGATGGTTTGAAGCTAAAATTTATCATATTTATAGAAATCAACATTTGAAATATTTCTTGCATTTCTGTCTAATAAATCTGTATGTAATATATTGCAAAGATCAAGGTCATTCCATCCATAGTTAAAATATTTTAGTTCAGAGACAGTACATATAAATCAAAATAGCTGCATTGATTATCCAAACATTAAGACAAAGAAGTACGAACTAAAGGGTGGGAAGGTTGTCAGGACATTGCCTTTGCATTTCAGAGTACAGACATTTATTATTGTGCCATTATCATTAAAACTTTGAGGAACTCACACTTGGAATTGCACATATTCAGGTTGTTACGAAATGCCTCAGACCAGAGACAAACAGCCAAATTTAACACATATATATTTTACATTTGTTAGGAGACTGTTTCTCGGAGACTGTTTCTCAGAGACTCCTGAAGATCCTTCACAGACAGGCTCATGTACTAGTCATAACCCAAAATCCCTGTGTCAGCTGCGTGGGCCCTACTTATTTTGTCAGTGTGTTATTTCAACTTTACCTGACTTCCAAACTGGAGATAGCTGTTTAGCATTGCAAATGTATGGAAAAGATAGCTCTGAAATGGGCATCAGAACCAGAGAAAAAATGGCCATTTCACTAGTTCCTCTTGGTCATCTGTCTTAGACCTGAGGAATTCGCAACTAGAGGAACTTTCTTTCATTTCTTCCTTTCTTGCTTCTTTCTCTCATTATCTCTCTCTTTTTCTCTTTTTCTTGAAACCTAGCTATAATCTAGAACATCTAATGTGAGACAGATCACCTCCTAGATGTGGCTATCCCTCTCCACTGGTTATAGACAGAGTCTAGGCAATTACCTTAGAGAAGTCACCTTGCTACTTGAGGGGCAAAATTACTTGAATCAGGTCCAAAGTCCTTGATATGAATCTGAAGAGCTTTTCTATGTTGCTGTGTAAAAAAACATCTAGCTTTTGCACAGCGAACATAATAGTTTATCTAAAGCTATCTCAAAGTTATTTAGGAATCTGCATACCCAGCAAGTTCAGTTCACAGAGGATGAGACAAAATTAAGACAGAGACTGAAGTATCTGTTTATGCAGGGAAAGCAGCATTGCAGGTATGAGTCACAATACAGTGGCAAAACTCAGTAGCAGGAGCAGTTCCATCCCTTCCCACAAATACTAAATGTAGGCTGTCATGAAAAAAGAAAAGACAGAAAAAAAAGAACCCCAGAATAAAATATGCAACTCCAGCAGAAATGGTAAACCACTTTCATCTACAGAAGAATTCCACTAAAGAAGATTTCTATTTTACTTGCTATTTTATATATGCTATATCAGTTGTAACCCTATTGATCACTCATCATTACCTCACGTGCAATAAAAATTTCAAATCACAAATCAGTTAGCAAATATGGGGGCACTGGAATCAAACAAACCCATGAGGCAACTATGGACGCTCTTGCAGGAGAATAAGTGAATGGAGAGTAGTAAAAATTATAAGCAGTGTAGTATCTCTACAACCTATCCAGTGCAGTATTTTCTAACATGTAGTGCATCGGAATGTGCAGAAATAGCTGCTTTATTTAGCAGTACTGTCACTGCTTAATTTTATACTTATGCATCCAGGTAATACAGCATGAAAATTTCTTCAAACAAACTCGTTTTTGGTGGCCAAATATGATCACCAGTCTGCTTGATGGGTTGTTCTGTGTTTTCCTTGATGATGCACGAAACAGATTTCCCCAGTTTTTGACATTTCAGGTTTTTGTTCTTTCATTTAAAATCTACAAGTCATATTTCCTGTTACTACAGTCTTGTAATAACTTTGCAGCTTTCATCTTTCCTAATGCTAAAATAAATTTTCTTCAGAGATGCACTCTTCTCCAGGGAATCCTAAAGTATGAAAATTTCAAATCTAGGTATTTTAGAAGGTGCCAATGAAAGCTAATGACATTGAGGGGCAATCTTTATAGTAATAGCAGGTTAAAAATAATAAGGTACAGAATACCTGTTCTAGTTCATTAACTGAAATCTGCATTGCTAAATATGTAAATAGGGAAAGAAAAAGCAATAATGTGAAAAAGTGTTAACTGCTTCACAATGCCATGCTGCAGAGTAGTTTAGTAAATATTTCAGCAGCTTACTGCACCCATTAACTGCATAGCCCAGAATCTTTTAGGTGTTTGAAAACTTTGTACCTAGATAGTCCTCATGTATATGCTTATTTACCCAAGATACATTCCCTTTTATCTGGTGCTATAATATGCAGTTTCATTCCAGTAATAGGAAAGGCAGGCAGTGGGGAGCATAGATGTCTTCGGGGTTATCAGCTCTGCCAGCTGTTTTTCTTCTGTGAAATAATTTTTCTGCACATTCCTGGTTGCATGGCAGAACCTCCCACCTGTGGACATTATACTTAGAAACATATTTTAATGCTTAAAAATATTTCAAGATTACTGGGATTCAGTGCTACAGATAGCTTCAATGTAAGAGTGTTTTGCAGTATATTCAGCTCTGGATGTGTTGGACCAAGTCCAGAGGAGGGTTAAGAAGATCATCACGTGACTGGAGCACCTCTCCTATGGTGGCAAGCTGGGAGAGTTGGGCTTGTTCAGTTGGAAGAAGAGAAGGCTCTGGGGAGACCTAACTGCAGCTTCCAGTACTTAAAAAGAGGCGTACAAGAAAGCTAGAAAGAGACTTTTTTGAAAGGGCATGTAATGATAGGACAACAGGTAATGGCTTTAAATTGAAAGAAGGGAGACTCAGATCAGATATTAGGAAGAGTGAGAGTGGTGAGACCCTGGCACAGGTTGCCCAGTGCAGTTGCAGCTGCCTCATTCCTGGCAATTTTCAAGGCCAGGTTGGATGGGACTTGAAGCAGCCTGGTCCAGTGGAAGGTGTCCCTGCCCATGGCAGGGTGTTGGAACAAAATGAGCTTTAACCAATCCAAATCATTCCATTATTCTATGATTTTATGAAGTATGACACTGAGACACTGACTAGAGCAAAGGTATAAGTTGTATGTTTACAGGGCAAAATACCAACTACAAAATCTTTTGCACCAACACTGCAAGGTCTGGGTTTTTTTCCCCCACTTATTCATCACAGCCTTAAAGTACCAGTTCCAGCCTTTTGTGAAAGTCAACATTCTTGCGTCACACAGGGTTCATTTTGTTGTGTGCAAGTTTGCACCTTTTCACTTCACTGTTCAGGTTTCAGACCTGAAAGTTCTCAAGCTTTCCAGTCACAGCATGGAATGTGTCATGTTTCCTGCTCCCCGTCAGAAGAATTGCCCTCTTAACTGAGAGAAAAAGAGCAAAGAATGAAAACCAGTGTGTTTCCAGCGTATGCTTGAAAATCTGGGGTAGTTGGTGGGCACTGTCAGGAATACCAGCATGAAATGGAGTGTCTGGTAATAAGCAAGATCATGAATCCATGAATAATGCCAAACTGAATTTGAGTCATTTATTTGTGCATGCATTTGCAAATCTGCTTTTATGTTATTTAATGAGATGTAGCAAATAAGCATTTCTTTACTCATTAATGAAAACATGTTCTATAACATTATCTATTAATGAAACACAGGTGCAATGAAACATGGTGCATTAATATTTTGCCATTTGCTTAAGAGGTTTGTGATGTACTATAATTCCACCTTTCATCAACACAGGACATTTTTCAACACAGGACAGTTGATGATTTTTCCCTAATATTGAATATAACTCCTGAAAAGGCAACTTCCCTCTCTGCTGTACAGCTTCAAATCAGTGGCAATGTATTGAAGAACCAAGGGAAACAGAGATGGGAAAGAGGAGTGATTATACACAATCCCCAGAAGCATCATCACAGCAGTTTCCAATGATTATTGCAGCCCCAGTTTTTCATATTCTTCACTGCTTCTCCTGTATATACATGTTCAAAATCTGAGCCTGATCTTTTCCAAAAGGATCTTTCCTCTTCCTATTAAATACTTCGTATACAATGCAGAAAAGAATACAGGGGCTAAATATAGCATAACCATTCTCCCACAGAGTATGTACATAATAATTATGTCCTTACAGTTATGTCTCTGGTTTTCTATATTGGTGATGAGAGGTTTTGCTTTTGAATTTTGCAGAGAAGGGGAGTAAGAGCAATTGCCAATCATTGCATCAGTGAAAGAATAGCTGAGGTCATACCTTACTGCCTCTCTCATCTGATTCCAACTTCCATACACCCTTAAAAATTCATAATAAATCTGACTAATACTTCAAATGAGTGCTGGTATGCACGTCTTGGGTGATACTTGAATGGTAGTATATGTCCTTGCCAGACCTGCTGTTCTAGGTGACCAGAAACCAAGAGAAAAGTTTTGTATACATGGTATTTAAAAACAATTGTCCTTGTCTATGAATCTGCTCTTTGTTTGGCTGATCTGGCAGGCATTTTTATTGAAAAGTGCTTTATCTTTTATTCCTTAAATGTCAGTTGGAATAGTGAGTACAGGGAAAAACAATTTTGCTTTTAATATCTGTACACTGCTTATCTAGCTGCGCTTTCCAAAAGCAGTGGGTTACAGCCAGAGTTGAAGGCTGACATTTTTCCTTTCAAACTATCATATAGTCACAAAGACCCCAGAGTCTATTTGTTAGTTTCATGGCTATACTCTGGCATGGGTAACAGAATAAATGACTTGAAACAACCCTGCTTGGAAAAAAACGAAACCAAAATGATAACTTCATTGTCAGTCTTCTTTAACTGAGAAAGCTTGCAGTAACAACTTTCATCAGTGACAGTTCAGGAAATTTGTACCAGTAAACACCAAAGTCTTAAAATTTTGCATTCTTTTAATGTGTCTTTGGGTGTAGAAATAAGAAACATCATGCAAGCAAAGGAAAATATTTCAAGGAATTGAACTTAGGAGGGTAAAGTTGTTTTAAATGTAACTGTTATATGGCTTTTATAGTACCTACAGCTGAGAAAAATGATTTTAGCAAACCTATATTTCAGTGCACCTCTATCAGTTAATACATGGCACATTAATTATAGAGGCTACTTCTAAAAAATTGTACTGTTTTATGGAAGGTGATAAGTAAATATCATCGTGCTGCATTTTAACTCTGTGTTTCAAGTCTTGCTGAATGATTTTATTTGAGATTCACAGTGTCATTTGGATATATGGTAAAAAAAAAAAAAATAATAAACAAAAAATCCCCCAAACTCAAAGCTTTTGAAAAGAGGACCTTTTCCACCTTTTGAAAAATATCTCATGGCCGTTCTGAGCAGTGGTGATCTGGAAAGAAAACAGATTAGAACGTTTGATAACAGAGGAAGGAAATATTATTATCACAGCTTGAAATCTGTTAACAGGGCCTTCCAAATGGGGCCTAACATTAAAGTCAAATAGAAACTCAATTACAGGAAGATTTTCAACTTGTCAAAAATAATTGCATTAATGTCAGCAATGCTGAAGGTCTAAAACAAGGAAACTATTGTACAGTGTCTCTAGAAAGAAAGATTAAAGGAATGCATAGCGTAGTTTTAGCAAAAGGTCCAAAAATGCTCACATTTATTTTGGTTTTAGTTCTGAGGCCAAAGACCACAGTACTCCATAAAACTGAAACATCAATCTATAACTTTATGACAGATGTTACATTACACGAAGACCATGGAATACTCAATTAGAGAGAGCATTTGTCTGCTTTGCTCTGAACCAAAACTTGTAGAGAATACCATGTAGAGAGCAAAGATTCAAGCAGTTTGGAGGAGCTGGAGCTTTGAACTGGTCTGTGCTAGATTATTTAGCTCCTACATGGGGGGGGGGGTAAGGGTGTTCTGCATTTGCAACTAAAACTGTAGCCAATAATGTAAATTTTATTTAGAATTATCTATTGAACTGTTGTAGAAAACATGTATCTCTTACTGATTTAAATGGGAAATTTTACCACTGTTTTACAAGAAAGACTCCTTTTCTTTGTCCCGATTTCCCAGCCAAGGTTCAGATGTTATTTATAGTACTGTTGTCTTCATAAGCAGTTCTGGTGTTTGTTCTGAGCAGGAGCTTCAAAGACACATGAGAGTAAACCAGAAAAACAAAGCATCATCATCAGAACTTTTCTTCAGCTCTGTGCTGTATTGTAAAAATTCGTATATAAAACCCTGTACAAAATTACTTTTCTCCTTCATTTTGTCTTTTATTCTTCCTCCAGGTTTAATTCCAACTACCTGTTGTGTCTTGGACCTCTGACTGGTCAATGCCTAAATTCTGCTGAAATGAATGGGAATTAGACCTATATAAGCAACCACCCTGTGAGCTTTCCAGGAGTTCTTTGTTGGGTTAGACATTTTTAAAATCCCACTACAGTTCTCTTTGCATCTTTAAGCCTCCTTATATCTTTTCCTAAATGCGTAAGTAATTTTCACAGGGAATTAAATGTTCTGAAATAAATCATTTTAAAAAATTGTTATTTTCTCACTTAACTATCTGCTGAAATTTCTCTCCTCTTTTTTTTTTTGGGGGGGTGTGCAAACCAGGAGCTGATTATGCCATGTGGCTGGAATGGCTTCTCATGAAAGCCTGGCCCACGGAAGTGAAACAAATGTTAATTTTCTTTTAATCTTCACAAGCTATTGAAGTTGCACAGCATTAATAATTGGTAGCTCATAACAATATTTTAATAGCCAATGTGACATCCACACTGTAAGGGCTAGCATTTTGCTCTGGCCAGGGCCAGTAACACTTTTACAGGGCCAGACCAAATACTTTCCTACTCAGGACATTTCCTAAAACTATTTCATGAACCAGTGATGAGAAAGAGATGTTTGACCTCTGGTACAGGTTGTTTAAACAGAGTTCTAAGAGGTCCTCTCCTAACACTTATTCACCTTTGGAAATCTGTTCTCATTTCCTTACACCAGATCTGCTTCCAAAAGCTGTATTTTGTTACAAGAGCACAAGATTCCTTAATAAACAAAATAAATATACATGCCAGCAACACTCTTAAGTTTTTGCTAGCTATTTATTTTATTGACATCACAAAAAGATTTGCAGATCACCTTTTCAAAGCTGCATGCAATCTAGATTTTTACACTGGGAATGTAGAAACTAAGCAGAGAAACTGTTGAGCTAAGATCCAAGAAATTGTGGCTTAACTTGTACTGCAATTCCCTTGGGATCTCCTATTTCAAGACAGGGTGTTAAGGTAATTCTGCATCAGAAGCAACACATCATCCTGATAAGGCAATAAATTTTGCATTTAAAGTGAATGGGTTGCACTGCTCATCTAGAGGAGAGACCAGGGCAGAGTGTGTGCGTGACTCCCTCCAACTCATGTGCCTGGATTTTTTTTTTTTTAGAAACTAGGGTACGGCAGACAGAGGAATGGATTGTGCTTCAATTTTCTCTGGTACAAAACCACAGCGCAGTGAGGGAGCACACCAAGATGCAGGAGGCAGAGCAATCACAACTCCAGAAACTCAGTAACTCAGTGCCTCTGGGACAAATAAACTGATTATCCTACGCACTTCCCACTCAAGCACTGTTTTAATGACATGCATACACTGAGTGCTGGGCTCCAAAGCCCTGGGTAGGATTTATTTCCAATTGTGTCTAGCCAATAGGGACTAAGGGGCGTTCCTCATGAGAGATCATTCCACATCATTTGATGATAAGCTTAGGGGAGAAAAATCCCATTCCCTCCTTCCCACCCTGACTAGGTATGCTATTTCAGATGCTTGCAGTTTAGGGAAAGGATGAAGAGGTTTCTAATCACAGACTTTTCCCACCCCACAGAGGATAGTTACTTGAGGCAATTTCAGCAGGGAAATTCTTTGCCTCAAGAGGTCCTTTCAGGTAGTAATTGAGCAAATTAAGACTTTAATCACTCTCTGAGAGTACTTGTTTCTCATCAGTGACTGCAGAGTCTGAGTAGAGCAACCCAGGAAAGTGTCTAGCATTAGGGTAGCAGGAGCTCATCCCATATTTTGTCCTGCTGGAAAATCTCACAGGGACCTCTCATACTCTGGTCTCAATGGGAAGAAAAAAATCACTTTCCTGTAATGTTTGTACACATCAGTTGAAAGCCTGCATGATCAAATGAGAATGTGTGGAAGTGCAGGATTTTGCCTCTTGGTGGGTAGCGACATACTTGAAGATTCTGACAAGTCCTATCTTGTCAGATAGGACTGTTCTGGTCCAAAGAAGCCTACTTTAGAGATCAGCAATATACACTTTTGTTATAGGAATGTTCACTCTTTCATTTTATGTCATCAAACTGTCAGAAATCTCAGATGTGCAAGGGGAGCACAAGCAAGCATGAAGTTCACAAAGAGGTTTAGGCTGAATGTGAAACCTCAAACTTCTTTTAGGGAAGACTCTGGACGCTTGTTTCAGTCTTGCTACAGCTACATAGCTCTTCTACTCACTAGGGTTTGTGTTGCTGATTATTCGTTATTGCTATTTGGACAGACTGTATGTAACTGAATCAGTGAGGTTTTAATCTGTTATCAGTACATGACTACAGTACATTAACAGGATTGTAAGACACAATTTTGTCTTATTTTAAAATGTTTGAGTGAGTTACATAGAAAACTGAGTGGAAGACAGCTTTCTATCTTTCCTTAGAGTAAGAGAGACATTCCAGCTAATTACCAGACTGCAATTTAGCAAGGACTCATTCACAATGTTGATAATGGATTAAATATTTTTTAGCAGAAAAGCATAATGAATCTGCTACTGACCAAAATTTATGGCTGTGGCTTACATAGTAGCTTAGCAGTTCACATATGGCTTACGTCAAAGGCAGAAACCATGTTATTTTCTAAATCACTTTGATTTGTTATGTGGTACTGAAAGATCTTAAACAGAATCATTGGCTATAAATTACGGAATCTAGTCTTCTACATTCTTATCTGTGTTTCAGATCTGTCAAAATGAGCCCAAGAGTCAAGTCTTCTATGTACACAATGCTACTAGTCAAAGAATAAGAACTAAGACCATTCAATTTCCTCCTTTTTTGGAGCAAAGCCAGGCTGACATTTTTCTTTCTGTTAGTTTTGGCAAAGAGGAAAGAGAAGGAAAACTTTACTGCACTGTTACTGATGGTTTTTTTATTTTGTTTTTATTAAAAATGTTGAAACATGGGCTCTCTGTCAAAATTATTTTATTATTGAAATCTGGGTGGGGTGAATGAACTGGCAGCAGTTCAGAAAGCCATTAATGGTACTGATAACGGAGAATCCTATTCAGCCTCCACAGCACTGCAATTCTTAATTGCAATAAATTTTAGAGAAATCGGGTGACTGATGTGCACAGTTAATGAATCGGTAAAGATTCAAAGGTTAATCTGCTGGGAGGTAACAAGCTCTGCCCATCTGATATTGTAACCAAAATATGATATTTGTTAGTTACATGATGATATTTTTTGGGCATACAACAGAAAAAATGAGTTTTTTTTGGCTGCAGCTTTGTTAGGTCTCCAAGACCAGAACACAGAAAAAGCAACAACTCTAATAGTGGTTCTTGAACTGCAGACAAAACTTAAATATATTAGAGGTGAAACGTGAATCTCTGTATAAAATATATTGTCAGACATCAAAGGAATTGCCAGAGAAGCAGAGTGTTCCCTGAAACAGTGTTGCACACATGCCCAGGAGCTTCCCCACCTCAGCCCTTTTCCAGCCAGTGCACCCCAATCTCCCACGAGGCCCGAGAGACAAAACAGCCATGCAGCATCCGGGCGGGGTGCGGGAAAGTGTGCGGTGAAGCTTCTTAAGAACTTCCATAACAATAAAATAGCTTTCTAGAAACAAATCAACAAGGTCCATGAGACTCAAAATTAAAGTGAAACCAGGAATGGAAAGGAAGCAAAAAATAATGCAACAATCAGGAGAGGAGGGTGAGGTTAAGAAAGCTGATGATTCATGCCCTTGCTTCTCCCTCAGGAGATTTATATTCAGATCTTGTTTTGCCACACCTATTTTGTGGTTTTGAACATGTCATTTACACTGCCTGTGCCTACAGCCTTGCTCTTCTTCCCCACCCCTTTATACGAGGACAGCTGTATCTACCATTCAACAAGGGTAAAAATGTCAAAGCCTGTGAAAGGTGCAGATCTTGCAGGTATTCCTGGTAGATAGAAACCATGCCACGAAAAAATACTCCTAGCGTCTGACAACTCGTGATTTGAAAGGCAGCACTGCACACTAAACTCTGTGTTTCAAGTTCACAGCAGACGGACATAGTCTAAGTAAGGCTGCCAGGGAGTGAAATATGATGATTCCTCCAGAATATTCATTCCTCCGTACAGTTGCCTGTGGGCCAAAGCTTGGAAATCAACTGCTGCCAGGAACCTGTGGAGCCCAAGCTTGGTCTCCATCTCTTCACAGATTTTGACACAGGGTGACAGCCTATGAAGCAAAATCTTGCTACATACCCAAGTCAGCTCAGCTTCAAGACCTCTGCTCTTTCCTCCTGTCTTTCTGTGCATGGACCAAAGGTTCATATGTTGTATTAAAAATATACAGTATTTTATTCTCTTCTTTGAGAATAAATAAAATAATATAACCATAAATTTCATGTATTTCAATTTATTTAACAATGAAAGAGGGATGATTAATAACATTCTTTTTTTAGCACTTCTACAAATAAATCTTCAGCACTTTCTAAGCAGTGTGCTGTAGATAGCATTACAACAATCAGTTGAAAGTCAAGAAACTGATGCACATACATAGCAGCAAAGTGAATTGCCCATGGTCACTCAGCAGATCAGAAGCAAGGCTGCTTTCTGTTCCCCAAGGTCTCCCCAAGGCCAGAAGACCTCTTAAGACTTTTGCTATTCTTTGCTGTTGGTTTGTCAACAGGTTACAACAGAGCCAAGCTACATGCATTCCGGTTTAAGCTAGAAGAATAAAAGAGCATTTCCGTGTGCCAGGTTTAAGTCTTCCACTTTGGGACAAATCAACACTCATGTTCTCTTGCAGGATTTGCCAGGAAAACAGAGCTCAGCATTTCAGCCCAACTCAGATGCATGTTACCTGAGACCTAGGCTCCAGTCTTGATATTAATATGGGCCAGGGACCATTCACAATACATAGTGTTAACAACCTCCAGGCACTTTGTGCTGAAAAACAAGCAGTTACCAAAGGAAAAGTGGGGGGCATTTGATGCATTTGGAATTTCTCTCTAGTTTATTTTGAGTTCTAAATTTCCTGTGTCTAGAAACATCCTTCCTTCAGTGACTATCTTAATGGCAAAGAGGTGGTAGCTACAGTGCTGATAGAAGGTTGAAAGAGGAAGGGAGGAATTTACTGCTCTGTCAGAAACTTGACTGTGGGATCCTCTGTCGTTCTTCTTTTCTCTGCTGGGCTTCAAAGTGAGCTGCTGTTATGTAATTATTCTTCAAAATGTGATATTATTTAGTAATAAACTACCTACAGGTAAATATGCAAGCAAAATGTACGCAAAGCCTGAAAATTCTGGTTAATACTAATGCAACTGCCTGCCTGGTTCAGACTGTGCAAAAATCAATGAGAGACCTCCAAGGGCTGAACCAGGATCTATCTAGATCTAACTACAGTTTTAGTTTGTGGGTCAGAGCAGCACTTTTGCTAAAGGGCATGGTGCAATCTCATGGAAGGCAGTTGGTTCAGTACCAGATATCAATCTAAAAATTTCAGTTGGCTTTAGGTTATATACTAACAGCATCTAAAATAACTGAAATTTGTTTCCATTCCCAGTGGCATACTAATTAAGGTGGCAGTCAGAGTCTAAAAATGTACATTAATGGGTTAATTAGCTAAATTTGCTGACTTTTTTTTTTTTTTTTTGTAAAATTCCCAATTACTAAAATTGCAGCATTTCCACAGTAATCTTGGGGCAGTTCATTCATTACCATCTCTGATGACATTATACAGTGTTGATGGCTGTTTAATACCTAACTAATGATTTTCAAATTAAAGCCTCAGAAGAATAAGCAGGAAGCAATCGTTGGCATAGGATGGTGTGAAGAAGATGATAATCTCGTACTGAAACATTTTCCTTATTTACAGATAGCTGCTTTCATTGATATTTCAGGACAGTTTTTTTTAATTAATAACGATAAAGATTTGATTACATTTTCAGATTTTTTCAGGATGATATAAAGAGACATTAATGGTACTAATACTATTAAAGATATCATTTGTTATCTTCCAAGTTCAAGAAAAACACATAGAAAAAGTTAGAACAATACTAAGTGGTGGGTTGATATGGGGCTGTTAGCCAGGATATAAAATTAGGTTGAAAAGAGATAAGACAGTGAAGTATCATTTTCACTAAAAGATAAGAAGAAGGTGGGCAGCTGAATTTTAAAGCTATTTTGTTTATTTTTTCTTCTCCCTTAATATACATTGAATACATAAGGCCAGGAGTTCAACATAAGGCCATGAAATAGCAAAAATAAGTCTTCATATTTAGGCTACATTTTTAGTGCTGAAGTAGTGTTTATACTCTGGGAAGAATTTAAAACTTTATCACGGTAATTCAGGACAGTTTGGGGAGAAACATGGTAGTTATTGATGCATATTTTATTGCAGATTCTATGTTTATATTGAGATTTAATTGGCATAAAATTTAGGAATAAAAATAGAATAAAGGAATGTGATTGCCATGAATTTAGAAGAAAATATTAATTTATTGGAAATAAAATGTTTCTATATTTGTATGGATGCATATCTGTACCAAGCAGGTCAGTTATGAAAGGTAAGGAAGGGTCACTGCAGAAGGCTATGCTGAGGGTTATAGCAATGTTAAAATTGCGAAATAGTAAGTGTCATGATAAGAAGTGCAAGCTCCAAAGCATATTAGGATAGCATGAGAAGGACTTCGTATACTTCAGGGTAAAAGGTCAAAATCCAGATCGGGAATTCAGCACAAAAATCTTTGAATAAAAAGAAATATTCCTGAAATATCCTGTAAATACACTTTTATTATAATTTCTTAATGATCAAGTTTAGGATACTACCATCTGTTGACTGGCTCCATTAAGTAACCTCTTACAGACTGTCCCTGAGCTATCTTTGAGCAATTTAATGACTGTTGTCTAACCAGGGAATATCATATTCAACAGCAGGAATATATGATGGATGATGCATGGTCAGACTCCATATCCTGAACATGGTCACACACGTGTTCATAGATCAGCTATGTACATCTACATCAACGTGGCTGTGAAATGTAATAAACTGATCCCAAACAGGTTTTGGCTTGTGTGATCTTTGAGGGGCTGTGAGGAAAAGTGAGTCACTGTATCTTGAAGGAAAACACAAAGTTAGAAGGGGGATGAGAGGAGCAAAAGTGCACTGTGGCTCAGGAACTGTCAAGATTGTGGTGGAATGACAAAAGGATGATCGTGGGACATCTTTGTCAAGAAAAGTATTCAAAGAAATTCTTGGCTTATTTGTTTCATGATGCATCCAAAAGCTGTAGACAAAATTTAAAGAGAGCCTATTTTGAAAATGTTACACAGAATTTTGCTATCAGATGGTCTATATTGTGAATAAACATGTCACTGATACATCACACTGATGCACAACTCAAGTATGCCTTTTACCACTAGTGAAATATTCTCTGAACACTATTTTACTAGTTCAATCCCATTTGATTCTGAATGATGTAATTGCCGCTTCTGGGTATTGAACATGAAGGGGCCAGATTTTCAGAAAATCATCACTTTCTGATGTGTCTCAAATTGCCCCCCCCCCCAATAAAATATTAAACTCTCTATTTTCTTTTTAACAGTTTGACAGCTTTATTTTTTAACAAATTCTCTTGCATGTTTCTATGGTATTGATCACAGAACTGGACTGTGATATCCCACTTTAGTGCAGTCCTTCCCTGCGATACTTTGTGGTGCCATAGGCAGAAATTTCAAATATCAAGGGCAGAAAGAAATCAGGTAGTAAAAGTAATAGACTTTTTAAATAAAAACTGTAGAAGCTATTGTGTAGTTTTAGATATTAGGTGGAAGACTGTCACTTAGCTACTTTCTGCTAGAAGACTTCTGTTCTTCTAGGTACTTCTCAATTTACAAGGATGTTTCCTAAAGAAAATACCATACTCTCTAGCTCCTTTAATACTTATCTGCTATCAGGGTACAAAACAAGGATGCTTCTTTGGTGCATGAAGCAGGTGGAACATTTCTTCTTTGTCCAACATGAAAGATTGTTGCATCTCTGAACTTTAAGGTATGTGTCCTCCGGAGTAATGCTCCTTCCGCTGGTTCTCCTCCAGTATTGGCAGCTGGTCAACTTCTTTCCTTAGCTTTGCCAATGGCAATATTCTGTGCTTCAGTGTTTACTTTGTGTATCTGTGTCTGACATGGTTTTCCTTGCATACAGAGAGAAGTATACGGTATTTTGGTTTGAATAGTGTAAGTAAAACAAATTGCTTGCAGACCCTACACAAATGAATTCTGCAATGTGCAATACTGTGAAGTCACAAATGAGTTTAAATATAAAATTTGCTCTGAAACAGGCTGATAAAATAGGAGCCTTTTTTAATTCATGTAGCTGGACTTTCTATTCTAGGGGAAGAAGGGGAGAAGGCAGCTGTGATGCTCCCATTCTATTTAGATGCTGATTTAAAAACCTTGTGTGCATCACTATTAATAGCGCAAAGTACTTCAGATGCTGATGTCACCCTGTTTTTCCTACTTGCCTGTCCATGTCTTCCTAACCAGTTACCAAGCATCAGTTCCTTCCCAGACAAGGCAATGTATATGCACCTTGAAACTGGATGGACTTTTTACATTCTTACTTCTGCTCCTCATGAGCAGGTTGCTTACACCTTGTAGTAGAATCTTTCTGGAACCAAAAAAATATACATCTTTAGGTCTTTAAAGGCAAACGTCCACAGTGACATATTTGTAGCATGAGCAATTCACTGTTAGTACAGCTAAGATTTGCAAAAAGTTATGTGATTTTGGGTCATCTCATATCTTGTCATTCTGAAGCACTTAGGTTTTCATCCTGCTTGGATCACATATTAGTTCATATTTAAAATAAGGGGTCCAAGATAGTTTCAAAGACTATCTCATGCTTGCAGTACCTTTTTTTTTCTTGTTGTTATAAACCTAGTGTTAAAATATACTTTAACCTTTCATTTCTTTGTTTTGATATGTACTGATCTATATTGGAACAGATGGAAAAAGACAATGTTTACAGTGCACTCAGGAACATCCTTTCATTTTCACCTGCAGGAGTGGTGACAGTGAATAGCTCTGTATGTAACGTAGATTTGTTTTTCATTACATTTAAAAAGTTTATAGTGTTGGCTCCAAGATTAGAGAAAGTCTGCACAGGAAATCAAAGCGTTAAATACACACGTCTCCATTTGACATCAAATGTAGACTGAAAGTTTTCTGATCTCAGTTTACCAAAAATTCAGATGATGATATCAAAACAGGACAAGAAAGGGGAAATAAAGAAAAAAGTTTAGTATTATCAAATTGCAGCTCTGGAGCAGGATTTGCCTGTCCAGCACAATAAAGTTCTTACTCTATGGGACTTCAGAGAAATCAGTCTTCTTACTTGGCCTTTGAAGTCACCAAGACACCATTGCCTGTGATAAAAGAGTTTATTTATAACTTGGTCAGCTTACGTCTTTTCCCACTGAACCAGCAGGCTTTCCAAGGTTTGGGGATATAATTTCAAGGACTGTTAAACCTCTGACAAAGTTTTTTTGGCCCCCTAAGGAGCCTGACTATCCAGCATTCTGTTTGCTATGACAGGGTTTCATGTGAAAGCATTCAGAAAACTGTCAGCTTCAACTGCTGCAGTTTTTGTAACAGAAAGTGGCCTTTAATCTGAAAAATAACATTAGCAAATCAGCATATAATTGGGCTTTTATTTCCAGCCTTTTCCCCCCCTTTCTTTTTGCTATTCTAAGAGATAAGACAAAACACAATGCTGTTAAGTTCCTGATCTCTGTGGGAAGATGCTATTTATATATAACCCAGCAAACTGCAAGAGGCAGGAATCAGGGATTTTAATACGATGAAAGATGTTAGACCAAACCCTTAAAAGAGATTATACCATAGAATGTAGCACTGGTTTAGGATAATATTGCAGTACTTCTGTCAGTTGCTGTTAACAGCAGATATGACAACATTGATATTTGACAATTTTTGGCTTAAAATGAGAACATTTGACAATATTTGGCATTTTTAGCTTGAAATGTCGGAAGTGCTAGCTCGGAGAGTGCCCAGTTTGTCGTGTCATGTTGGGCACATCTGCTATCAAAAATTTCATTGAAGCTCTGCCTAGAGTGCTCCTCAGAGTTAACTCTAGGTCACCAATTGTGGCCCTACAAGTCTCTACACTTTGGGAACCCTTGATCCAGAGGTCCTCCCAAAATGAGCATATACCAAGCGGGTCAATGAAAATCCGCCATCTGGAGCTGCAGACAGTGTTTTGGTCTTTCTGTACTTCAAATCAATTCAAAAAATAAGATGATTGCCAAATTCATAACATTGACTGAAAAAATACAGAAGATTTTGATAAATACTAAGCACTTCTGAATTGACTTTGCTTTTCAAAATGTAGGGGTGATTACTCCGAAATTTTCCTCCTTAATCTTGTGAACAAAAAGTTTTCTTCTTTTATTTTATATATTTTTTTATTAATTCAGTTACATTCATTCACAGTCATAGAATCACAGAATCATAGAATAGTTAGGGTTGGAAAGGACCTTAAGATCATCTATTTCCAACCCCAATGCCATGGGCAGGGACACCTCACACAAAACCATATCACCTAAGGCTATGCTGAATTTGGCCATGAAAACTGCCAGGAAATGGAGCATTCACAACTTCCCTGGGCAACCCGTTCCAGTGCCTCACCACCCTTACACTAAAGAATTTCTTCCTTATATATATTCTAAACTTCCCCTGTTTAAGTTTAAACCCATTACTCCTTCTCCTATCACTACAGTCCCTAATGAAGAGTCCCTCCCCAGCATCCCTATAGTCCCCCTTCAGATACTGGAAGGCTGCTATGAGGTCTCCACGCAGCCTTCTCCAGGCTGAACAGCCCAACTTTCTCAGCCTGTCATACTACAGAAGGTGCTCCAGTTCCATGATCATCCTTGTGACCCTCCTCTGGACTTGTTCCATGTCCTTCTTATGTTGCGGACACCAGAACTGCACACAATACTCAAGTGAGGTCTCACAAGAGCAGAGTAGAGGGACGGGATCACCTCCCTCGACCTGCTGGTCACGTTCCTTTTGATGTATCCCAGGATGCGGTTGGCTTTCTGGGCTGCAAGTGCACAATGCTGGCTCATGTTCATTTTTCCATAGACCAGCACCCCCAAGTCCTTCTCTGCAGGGCTGCTCTGAATCTCTTCTCTGCCCAACTTGTAGCTGTGCCTGGTATTGCTCCAACCCAGGTGTAGGACCTTGCACTTGGCATGGTTAAACTTCATAATTCCACCATATTTGAAAAATCATGGCAGTCAGGTGAAGCTCCCGATGACTGGAAAAAGGGAAATATAACCCATTATCAAGAAGGCAAAAATGGATAAACCAGGGAATTACAGAGCAGTCAGTCTCACCTCTGTGCCTGGAAAAATCTTGGAGCAGATTCCCCTGGAAGGCATGCCAGAGGCACATGAAAAACAACAAGGTGCTTGGTGACAGCCAGCATGGCTTCACTAAGGGGAAATCCTGCCTGACCAATC
>JANRGW010050043.1:0-28358 GCA_024733675.1 Psilopsiagon aymara | reverse complement strand
GCCCGCCCGCCTGCACCACTGCCGCCTTCCCCCTCATCGGCATCCGGCGCGCCAGGCGGCCGCGCTCCCCGCGTACCTGCTCGTCCTCATAGATGATATTGGCGGGGATCTCCTTGCGGATGATCTTCCCGAAGATGGTATCACCGCCGGGCCGGGCGGCCTGCGCCTTGCGGATCTCGTCAGCCATGGCGCCTATCCCCAAGCACCTCCCACCATCCGCGCCGCGCTTCCTCCGGTGGCCGCGCCAGCCGCCGCGCTCATTGGGCAGACAACGCTGCGCCGGCCGGCCCTGCCCAACGCCATTGGTACCCTCACCTGTCAATGCCGCCCTCGCCGGTACGGAGCGGTAGGGCTCGGAAGGCGCGGAGGGATTCGGAAACGCGGAGGGATCAATTCCGGGAGGTGGACCGATCGGGAAAGGTTGGGCTGTGGGGATGTAGAGAAGAGCGTTGCAGTCGGGAGTGTTGTTTATTGCCGCATCAAATCCAGCCCAAATACTGGTGTGTATTATGGGGCTGTGTCCTGCAGCAAAGTGACTGTTGCTGATACGGCTGCCCTAAGTTTTCCATGGAAGTCTGAAGGGCAAACAGAAGCTGATCTGAATCCAGTGAATCCTGGAGACCCTGATGCCTTGACAGCTGAGAGCTGTATGACTCTGGAACAGAGCAGAAGGTGAACAAATCACATCAGCGTCTTTTTGCTGCTCATGACAATAGGTGGAGGCTTCACGGAACTGGAAACTGGCTCGATAGCCAAAGAGTGGTGGTAAATGTTGTCAACAGTTGGTGACCAGTCACTAGTTGTGCCCCTCAGGGCTTGGTGATAGGGAGAGTGTTGTTTAATATATTCATTGATGATATGGATGAGGAGATCAAGGGCACACCCAGTAAATTTGCAGACACCAAGTTGGGTAGGAGTGCTGATCTGCAGGAGGATGGGGGGGGGTGGGGGGGGCTCTGCAGAGGCATCTGTACAGGCTGCATCAATAGGCTGTGGCCAGTGGTGTGAGGATCAACAAAGCAAACTGCCGGGTCCTGCACCTGGGCCACAACAACCCCATGGCAATGCTATAGGCTTGAGGAAGAGTGGCTGGAAAGCTGCTTGGTGGAAAACGACCTGAGGTGCTGATTGATGGAGCTGAAAATCATCCAGCTTGTGCCCAGGCAGCCAACAAGGCAGTGGCATCCTGGCCTGTATTGGAAACAGCATAGCCAGCAAGGCCAGGGCATTGATCATCCCCCTGTACTGGGCACTGTTGAGGCTGCACCTCAAATCCTGTATTCAGTTCTGGGCGCCTCACTACAAGAGACTAGAAGGTGCTGGAGCGGGTCTAGAGAAGGGCAATGAAGCAGGTGGAGGGTCTGGAGAGTAAGTCTTCTGAGAAATGACTGAGGGAACTGGGCTTGTTTAGTCTGGAGCAGAGGAGGCTCAGGGAGGACCTTACTGCTCTCAACTACCTCAAAGATTGTAGTGAGATGGGGGTCAGCCACTTCTCCCAAGTAACAAGTGATAGGGCAAGAGTTAATGGCCTCAAGCTGCACCAGGGGAGGTTTAGACTGGGTCTGAGGAAAAAAATCTTCACAGAGAGGGTTGTCAGGCATTGGAACAGGCTGCTCAGGGTAGTGGAGGAATCACTGTCCCTGGAAGTATTCAAAAAACAAGTAGATGAGGCCCTCAGTGACATGGTTTAGTGATGAACTTGGCACTCCTGGGGTAACAGCTGGACTTGATGATCTTAGAGGTCTTTTCCAACCTAGCTGATTCTATGATTCAAGATCTTTCAGGGCTGGAGGGGCCCATCAAGATAGGGGGTGGGCTGAGCTAGGTGTTAGCTGCTGCTAGTATCGGAATGGCTCTTGCATATGGAGATCCTGAGCAGTATGATGTGTCAGCCCTTCTACATATCAGCCATTTCCTCATATAAAACAAACCAGTCAATATGACCAGGCAATAATTCACTAAGGACAACACAACATTATGACATGTAGCTGTAAATATTTAATATATATATGCAAAATGAAATATATATAAAGCAAAATGAGAAAGGGGGGGAACTAACAATGTAACAATAAAGTAACAAGTAACAATGAAGCTTCAATTTCTGAACTTTATAGTTAAAACAGATTCAATCTGATTTCCCCTGAAGCTTTATCACAAAGTAAACATGTATGAATGCCTGCATTAAAATCTTTATACAAAGCTTGTTCTCACTCCAAGTTGTTGACTGTTGCTACACAACTGACTACTGCTATTACCAGTTGCTGATAGTGATGTGTAATTGCATGATATATATATATTTGCATTATTAATCATAGGTGCACTTGCTACTGGTGATTTTTTTGGTAGCACAGTTGCTGGCCATGATTATTTTGTGGTAAACTGTAACAGAGAAATTTAGATGAAGAAACCCTCACATCCACGTGTTTTACAGACTGCTATAAACCCACGGTCTAATTTTTTTCCAGAGTTTAGGCTGCATTCCTATCTACCAACTTCAGTACGCATAAAAACAGGGTAATGGTTTCAACTTTGTAGCTGTTCTTTAGCCTGTCTTAATACTGTCTCCAAGAAAAAATACGTTCAAACAGAATATGAAACAGGCTGATCAGTTCTGATAAATAATTCTTGATTACCTCAGTATCACCATTAAAGATAAAAGAGGCAGGGGGGTATAGGAGGGTAGGTGGGAATTTAGAGCTTAAACGCAACCAAGCGCTTCAGCGGAATACCACCAAGCGTTAAACCACGTGCTGGCCACATACTGACAGCTTTCTCGTTTGAAACTGAGATCCTCCCTCGGAAGAAGCAGGTACGACGCCTTGTGCCGGCAGCGCCCACCCAAAGCGGGGCAGGCCCCCTGCTTGCCCCGGGACCCCTCCGGCAGCCCAGCCCCACAACCGCGGCGACGCCCACCCGCACGCGCCGCCTGTTTGGTCGTCACTTCCCCTCCCAGCTCTCCCCCGCCCGTCCGGACCGGAAGAGGACGGCGGTCGCCATGGCGAGTCGGCGGCAGGTGAGCGCCGAGCGCATGCGCAGTCCGGGGTGCGCCCGCGAGTGGCCTCTCGGTGCCGGCGCGGTCGCGCTCTGCCCGCGGCCCGTGAAGGAAGGGGAGCCGGGGCCAACGGGAAATGGACGAGGAGGGCCCGCTCCAGGCAGCTCGCTCCCTCCCGCTCCTCTCCTTCCCTCCGTTCTCTCCTTAAAGCTGTCGCGGGCCCGTCCTTGTACTTGCCCGTTTGTCCGGCTCCCTGTGTGAGGCCGGGGTCACTCGTGCCCTGAAGAGTCGCGGGACCTGCCCTCTAGAGCTGGCCCCATCGCGGGGTTTGTCCGTCGTGCGCGGCTTGAACTGCTGGTAGTGCCCGCTGCCCCGGGGAGGCGTGCGGTGTTCCCCGCAACCTGCCGCCTTCTGCTGTAAATGGTGACTACGCACAGGTTATGTACGTAGAAAATATGTCACCGGAGGGTAGGAACTTCTCCCCTGGCATTTGTAGCCACAAAAAGCAGAGGCGTTCCGGGCAAGAAAGACATAGAACTAGGTAATCGAAAGAAGGGGCTTGTATGCAAAAGATGTAGAAAAAAAGAAACGAGAGTTGACAATCAAGTAGAGGTTAAAATACGTCAGGAGAATGAATTGTGGAGGGAAAGTGAAGAGGACAAGAATTGCTTGAACCTTTCAACTTCACAGTATTAGAGTACATCTGGGGGGAGTTGAGCCCCTGTTTCAGGCAGGTTTTGAAGCCTAGTATTGGGAGGACTAATACACTGAGGTATTAAGGCAAGTTCTGTGTTTCATTAGGTGGCTGTAGACCTCAAAATATTAGTACGTTAGTACATATTGCTTCAAAATCATGTATGTATCTCTGGTTGGTGTGGTGAAGAACTTTCTATGAGGGGTTTGCAGAAAGGCAAATAGCAGAGGAAGATGCCTGAAAATTGTTGATCAGAGTTTAGAATGACAATAAACCACTTCTTCATGTTTCACCATGCACTCAAAAACCATTTGCAATGCTAACTTTACTCCTCGCAAATCTGGCAAAAATATTCTGGGTTTGAAATCCTATCTGAATAGTCAAATCTCTTAAAATATATATACACAACAAGAAAATTGTTCGCTGACTTTTAATTCTGTTGGTTTACATACTACAGATTCAGCCATCTAGGGAATGCTGTAGTAGGAGGTAACATGATTCTGTTCAGTTGCTAATTATCAAGGACACAAGCTGAAAAGGAGGTAGCAGAGTCTGTGTTCTCTTTCGTATGTCTCTCCTCAGGTTCATTTAACTGTCGAGTTACATACTACTTCTACAAGTGGCAAAAGTGTTTCACTTTAATATTCATGAGACCCTTAACACAATTGAGAATGCACTAAAAGATTTGTAATGCAGTAGCATATACTGGACACTATGCTGAATCAAATTATAGTAGATATTACAACGTGGTCTAATCCATGTGGAGAAGCAATGTTGGAGTTTGTTCGTATTTGTAAATTGTCGTTTACTGAGATTAAAGCTGTTAAAGTATTATGCACTGGAAAGTTTCCTATTCTCATGCCTTTGTCTTCTTCCAAAAAACTCACTTTCTGTGCATGTACACTTCTGGATTAATTATTTCAAGGTGTGGCCAAGTGACCAGCAGAGCAGAGGGTGAGAACTTAGCTTGAAAACCTAAAAAATGTACTGACATCTGCTGGGAGAAATAGCTTTCAGGGAAGCTTGCTGTTTCTGTCATTGGCAGATTTAAAGCAGAGGCAGTGCTTTTTCAGGGCCCTGCCAGGATGCCCTGTGCATTCTAGGGAACAATCTTGTCTGTATTTTCAGCTGACAGATAGCATGCTGACAAAGAAGGTGGGCATTTCTCAGTTACAGCCCTGTAACTTCCTTTCTCTGCATCCTTCTAAGAAAATTTTGGCATATTAATTGTGAGAAAACAGTTTAAGGTTATCATGAAATACCTGGAATTGTGCTTTCTAGATATACCAAAACACACTTCAAAAGGTACCTTGTTATCAATAATTTTTTATGGTACTTGTTAGGGATTCTTGTCAATCTCTAGCAAACTCCAAAAGTAGTCTGTTAAGGACTTGAAGATTTCTGTAATTCATTACAGTCTAATGAATAAACAGCCAAAACCATGAGCTGTGATTCTTGGGGGGTTTGCTTTATGTAAATACTGATGTGTGTCACTTTTACCTTGTAAATCCTAATTTATTTTTTAATGTTTGCTTTTACTGAAGTTTTTATTTGCCAATCTGGAAGTTTATATTTAGGAACTTTGCTTTGTTTTTGTTTTGCCACATTACCTGTGGAAGATTATGCCCAGGTGTTATACAGAGACATAAAAAGTCTCTAAAGACAGTTTTAGATACTTCTGAAATTTGCTTCTCTCATGTTGGCTCGTAAGTGTGAAAATAGTTCAGGCATTTGTGTTTCTATATTTTGTAATCAGACAATTTGACATTTACAGTTACTCTGACTTCTATTGGGTTTATTTGACACTGGCATAATAAATATGTTTGCATCAACATATTTGCAGGATTATATTCATGTAATACCAAATGATTATTTAGGAGGGTGGTGCTAATACTCTAGCATCTTAACTTAATTTGAAACATATAGAACTGACTAGGATATTTCCTCACGTCTGCTTTGGATGCAAGTTATTTAATCAGAGGTTGAGGAGTAGTATCTTACATACCGATTCCCTATCTAATTCTGTACTAAATGGAAAGAACATGAAAGATTGGTTGGAACAAGATGATCTTTAAGGATCCTTCCAGCCCAAGCCATTCTGTGATTCTGTGGTCATTCAGACCACTCTAATTGCAACATATTCATTTTAACTAAGAATCCTGCTATGAAACAAGCTAATTCTGTTGATGTTGTATTGACAGGTGTTGAAGCTTTTTAAATCATTACACAGAACCCGGCAAGAAGTTTTTAAAAATGATACCAGAGCCCTTGAAGGTGAGATGCCTTTTTCAAGTTGTGCACACTTACCTATTTTTCCATGGAACTTTCTTCTCTGAATTCACAGGAAAAGAATTCTTAACTTATTCTTCCTTTAAGTTATACCTTTCATATTTCATAATTAATAATTGGGAAAACTTGTGTGTCCGTACCTAGATACCCTTTAATTTTAAACAAAAAAAACAGTTGTTAAATTCAAGCACTCAAGCCACATGTCATAAGGAAAACATCTCAAAACATCTCTTTTTTGGAGCCTTGATGATATTCCTGGGCTTTTTATTTTTGGGGTTTTTTTTTGTCTTTTTTTGTTTGTCTTTTTTTTTTTTTTTACTTTCCTCTCTAGAGTCCGGCCAAAGCATGTTCAACTGTACTAAGCATTTGAGTTGTTTTCTTTCTATATGGTTGCTCCTCAGGGGACAAATACTGCTTTTTTAATAAACCAGCTGTTAGTAGTGTCTTCTGTTTTTAAAGCTCAGAATGCTAGATAGGCTTTTATTCCTGTACCAGTCAACTTAAAACATAACATCACCTGAATCCCATGGAAAACTTATTTTAAAATACTTCAGGCAGTGTGAACCCAGAAAGTGCTATGAAGGGTTTAGGATTATGACCTTTGAGGCAGTGACTAAGACAAGCTACAGTTTTTGTTCACACTTTTTTGTTTGCATGTTTATTTAGCTGCAAGACAAAAGATAAATGAAGAATTCAAAAATCACCAAGATGAGACATCTGAAAAGAAGATAAATGAGGTACTTCTTAGTTTCGTTGTTTTTTTCCACTTAGATTAAGAATACGTACATGATGTCTAACCAATGTAAGTAATTCTTGAGACATTGTGAGAGCCAGATGAGTTCAAAAAGGCTTTTCATGGATCTTTGTTTAGAAATGTATTGATACTTCCATTTATATTAACAGTATGTTACAGAATTTTGTAGGTACAAAAGCATAGAATGAGAAAGTGTCTTCTGGTATTTCAATATGCTTATAATTAAGGAAAAAAAAGTTTTATGTTGCTATTTTCATGTGACTATTTTGTATACTTTGCTCAAAATATCTATCTGAGCCACTTAAGGTCACTTAAGTTTGCCTAGTCTTTGTTGTATAGGGAAGCACAGGAAGATAGAGAGAAATTTAATAATCTGGTCAGTTACTGGCAGACATGAGAGATTATTTTGATTCCTGATCACAAACGAGGCGGCATCTTTCATGGGAGGCAAAAACCAACCAAATGATTGCGACTATTGTAATAGAAAAGTGTTGGGCTTTTTTGTCGTTTTTTCCTGATGATGCGTTAGAAGGAGTAGAACATTCTGTTAACTCACTATGTAAGTCCCCTTAGTTCCATTATGATCTTAGCACTTTTTATTGAGTCATTTTTCTGAAACTTACTGACACCTGAATTGAAACTTCTGTATTTTAGGTAATTTTAGTTTTAACGTCCATTCACAGTGAATAATTTAGTCCTTGTCATTCAGCCTTTTAGTAGACTGTATTTACATTGTCATTAGGCACTAGTTGGAAGAAAGTGCCTCCGTCTATCCTTTGCAGAAGTAAATCTAAACTTTTGCCTCATACCAGCCACTGGGCAGTAACATAAATAGCTCTGAGCATTTAGTTAGCACTTTCTGGCATTTCTGCTTCTTATCCGGTCCCTATAGCGATACTTCTGTGCTTCTGTTCCCAGTGTCTGATCTGTTAAATTGTACTTTTTGTTACACATCTACAGGAAAAATGCTTGCTTTAGTTTCTAGATCTGTATTTGTTAGGAATGGCAATCAACAAAATACACATATGTAACTTTTTAATATGAGTTAACCGGTATCTTGATTAAATGTGCAAGTGGAAGAACTTCTAGACTTCCATCACAGCTACAAAATTCTAGAACATCATAGAAGCTTTATATATACATAGACTATGATGCAGAAGAACAAAATCGAATAATGTACGAGACTTGTGAGAATTTGGGTGCTTGCTTGCATAAAAACAGGGATGTTATTATTCTGCTTTGGACAGCAGCTAAAAAATGGGTGTTGACCAACCAAATATGCATTTCCTTGCCAGAACAGAAAGCTGCGCTGTCTAATATGACATCAAATAGGTATGTATTGACCTAAGGAGGTAGGAGTAACTGGTCTGCAGTACTATTTGAATGTGAGATGTAGCAGCTGATTCTACTGCAGCAGTTTGATTCAGATCAGGAGTGCACCTCTGAAGTTACTTCCTGGCATTTGCCTTGTGTTGTGAAGCAGTCTTAAAGCAAATGGTGAAATTCCTTTAAGGTGAATCTGAAGTGAAATCCGGAAAATCAAGAGCATACAGCCTCACTGCTGATGGACATTCAATAGAGGACACTGGAAGCTATCTAGTCCAAACTCTTAAAAGGGATAGATGGAGAGAAGAAATTCAGTTTAGGTGTCCAGTCGTGAGCTCTAACCTTTGCAAAGATTCATTTCTGCTGATACATGCTACTTCCTAGTGTAAGCATGCCTCCCAAAATGTCTCCATCTTGCAATTTCAGTTTTTACTGATGTAGGTATCATGCAAACAAATCGTAGACTTCTCTTAATCATTAAAAAAAAACTAGCAAGGGTGCTATGGCTTATCTTCCTAATGAGGGAAAGAACTTTAGGTCTTTTGCCAAGTAATAATGCCACTGCTAATCTGTAGGTAATGTCTTGTTCCCATGCTATTTCTCTGCAAAACCCAGTATTCTTAATTTCTGTCATGTTTTGCCCTTATTTGCCTTTATTTTTGTTTCCTTATTTCAAGAGCTGGAATGTTAATAGAAGTAGATTGCCCTTTCAGTAGGGGTGGTCAGATATTACTGAGGCATTCACTAATGTCTTTGATCACTGGAAGCTAGTTACTTTCTTTGATACTTGCATTCTACCGTATTCATTTGCAGTTTTAATTTGGTAAATAGAATTTATACTGCTGTATGTTACAGCATAGGAGCATTCTTCCTCTTGTGCTGTATATCAGGGTAGCTTGTATATCAACCTGTAAACTACTCTAGGATCCCCAAAGTAAAAGCTGTGTATAGGTAGTGCATAACTAACTAAATAATAGAATTGACTGGCTTTGTTGTATGATTAGCTATCTTGTATGGAAAACACTTTCAGAAATAATCACATATCAGTTAAATTACTCTGTGTTTTTTGTTGTTTTGTTTTTCCCTTTTACTAGCTTCTGAAAATAGCTTCAGATGTTGAAGTGATTCTTCGAACTTCTGTTATTCAGGCTGTTCACACAGATTCCAACAGATTAGGTGAGTAAAGCTATGTGCTAAAAAGTTGTTTAAAAATGTTGCAGTTCAGCAAATAAATAGAGAACCTGAAAACTAAGTGAAGGGGTAAGGCGGGCAAAAGTCTGTCTATCTGTCAGTTTGCTGCCCAAACCATTAGTTTAAGCCTGTTGACTAATGTCTCTACCTAGGACATGTGGAGGTTTCAAAGGTACAGAGTTTCTACACAAATATTTTGATACAGGGGCTTCTAGGAAGGAGGCAGTGACTATGTTTAGTGCTCTCATTGAGAGAAAGAAGTTGTAACTTGGCACCTTAACTATTAAGAGTGACAGCAGATATGTAGCTGGCCAGCATGTGTGTACTGGCTAGTCACTCAGTGTATATCTAGATGTAGCGCCCACATTATCTGTAGGTGCTTGCTTTATCAAATAGGTAGAAGCTTTTTGAGGAAAATTAGCCTGTGCAGTATGTACACTGCCCATCGAACAGAGTCTGGTTTTTTTTGAGGGTCAAGTGTTCTTTTCCAAAACCTTGTTCTGGCAATTCAAATTCATATTCTGAAATTTATCATTTCTGGTTTAGAAGTTATTTAATCTTAGAGTCAAACACAAGAGAAGTGGTAAGTTCAGCCTACAACTGTGTTGTAGAGGATAGAAGAAATCTCCAGCTATGTACATTGTTTTCATTTCACTTCTGTTCAGTGGCATCTGTAAAGCTCTATGACTGTTTCAGATTTGATAAAGCACTTTAGAACAGCCATTATGATTGAGACTAAAGATATGTATAGCTAGACCAGTGTCACGTCTTCTGCAGTGATCCTAGGCAGATGACAGCAGAAGAGAGGAGCAGAGCAAGTGAAATTTTACATCTTTCAGTTGTTTACACCTGGAAGCACTTCATGCATCAGGGATGGTTTCTGTTCTAGTTGTTCTGAGTGGGTTTCTCTCATGAACTTGCTTCTGTCAACCTATGCAAATTTCTTGCATCCAAGCATCTTTCACAAAGAATTTACACTGTTTTTTATGAAGTCACTTGCAGTAGTTTTGAATTTGGCCCTACTCTTTAATTGCTGTCCATTTTCAGCAAGCATGAGTTTTTAAGCCCCTTATTGCCCCCTTTTTGGTTTTTTTACACACACACCCCCCCCCCCATGGAACCAGCTTCTGTGCAACAGGAAGTGAACGCCTGTAATCACTCTGTTGCTGTTCTCTGCACCCTTTTCAGTTCTACTCTATCTCCCTTAGGATGATTAGGAGCTTGCTCTGTCCATTAGAGCTGAGCACAGTCAAGCTCTGGGCAAATGAGGCATTTGTACGCACAGTGATGGCACAGTGATGTTTTCTCTTTCATTCTGCACTGGTTTCCTAGTCATTTCTAATTCTAAACTTCATTTTTGGCTGCTGTGCATGCGTACATTTATTTATTTTCACAAAA
Source organism: Psilopsiagon aymara (assembly GCA_024733675.1). NCBI lineage: Eukaryota > Metazoa > Chordata > Aves > Psittaciformes > Psittacidae > Psilopsiagon > Psilopsiagon aymara. The sequence continues at coordinate 17,714 of JANRGW010050043.1, read as the reverse complement.
TTAATCTTGTATTCACTAAACTCATCTGAACGTTTATAGTTAATTTTTGAATTTGTCACTTCCTTTGGGAAATTAGTTTTGGTTGTTTTTTTTTCTTTTTTGACCTGTATGCATTACATGACTCTACATGTAATTTTGTCTGTCATTTTATTGGTTATTTTGTTAAGTCTAACTCTCATCCTGTAATTTTTCACAGTAAGCCATTTTCTTAACTTACTCAGGATCGTACTGTTCCCGACAAATCTCGGTCAAGAAAAACCTCGTAACATCAATGTGTTAGAAGAGAGGCATTCTTTTATTGCAGCGCTGGATGCACAGGGGATCTCTTCTCCCCACGTGCATGCCTAGGATCAAACTTTACAGATATTTATGTATAAGATTGTTACATATTCATACATTCCATTCTATATTCCTGTTTTAATTGGTTATAGCAAATACGTTTCATATGCTAATTACCACACATGTGCACAGGCTAGTTCTAAATTTAGTCTGGGGTATAATCTGAGTAAGGGGCTATTGAGTTGGAGGTTGCGATCTCCCCCTCCCTGCCCAAATTACCCTTCACCTACTTCCATTTTTTTTTTCTCATTTTCTTGCCAAGCTAAACTAGTTACATAGTGTTTCTCATTTATCTTGGAAGAATGCTGATCTGCTTACTGTGGGCATTCTTGAAGGGGGAACTAATATTGCAACATTCTAAACAATGAATCTTGTAGTTGCAGTTGATTTTGATCCAGCTCCATGGTTACAGTATCATTAGAAATCATCATTTTCCCAGTTATTTACAAATACCTTAAACAGGACAGATGATAAAAAGTGCCTGTAGAACTCCACTTTTGACGTCCCTCCTTTGGGAGACCTGTTCATTTATTGTTCACCTCCTCCAGTTTAAAGAGTGTCTTGCAAGACTTTCTGTAACAGGAAGGCTGTTGCTTTCTTAGAAGCATGCCCTGAGGGACTTAGGGGCAGCTCCTGGGCAGCCCCCCAAGAGCTGTTCAGATAACTCCATCAAGAACTGTAAGGCATAACTTTCCTGGTAAAAGTCACATGAATTTGTGTTCAAATATTAATTTATCTTTGTGTCAGTGTGTAGGGATGGGGTTAGGAGCCCAGTCAGAGCCCACCTAGAGCTGATCTTGGCAAGGAAAGTGAATGACAGCAAGAACACCTTCTATAGGTATATCGGCAGCAAAAGGGAGAGGAGGGAAAATTCACAGCTGAATATGGCAATGAACCTGTTAATGAGGGACACAGAAAAGCCTGAGGTGCTTGTACCTTCACCTCAGCCTTTACTGCAAAGGTTTGCCTTCAGAAATCATGGGCTTGAGACCACTGGGAATTTCTGGAGCAAGGATGACTTACTTTTGGTAGATGAGGAAAAGGCTAGGAATATTTGAACAGAAAGGGCATAGACAAATTCATGGGACCTCATGTGATACACCCATGGGTGGTAAGGGAGCTGGCTGATGTCAGTGCAAGGCCACTCTCAAGTCATCTTTGAAATGTCACGGTGATTAGGGTTGTTGCCTGAGGTCTGGAAGCAAATGTCTCTCCTCTTTTCAAGAAAATAAAGAGGGAGGATCTAGGAAACTGGTCAGCCTCACCTTGATCTCTGGAAAGGTGGTTAAGCCATATCTGGAAGCTGTTTCCAAATGTTCTAAGAACAATAAGGGAATGGGGAGTAGTCAGCAAGGATTTACAAAGGTGAGATCTTCTCTGTCCAGTCTGATACCCTTTTACAGTGAAATTACTTGACTCAGACAAGGACAGAATACTGCTGGTTGTCTGTTTTGACAGTAGCAGAGCTTTAATGTTGTCTCCTTTTAAATACCCATAAACAAAAAAAGGATAGAATTGCCCCTGCAATTCTAAGACTTCTAAGAGAAGGAGTGGCAAAGAGTTTTGTGGGAAAGAAGGAGGTCATCCAGAGTGTAGTACTGGCCAGGAAAATGTCCTGCAGCAAAAAATCTGGAGCACATCTGTACAAGGGTGCATTTGACCTACTTATGAATGCAGAGGATGTCATTATGCAGTTTTGCCCATCATTTTTTTTTTCTGTATCCATTTTGAGTAGGTCTTATCTTTGCTTCTCACTCTGCAATTAATCTTATTGCAGCAAGGGCAAAACAATGCTCTGGAAACAGCCATCACAATTTGAGAGGGGGGTGCGCGTGTGTGTGTGTGAAGTGAGAAATATTTAGTGAAATATTAGAGAAATTTAGAGAAATATTGAAGTGAGAAATATTTAGTCTTGATAATATAGCGAATCACCAATTAAAGGATCAGGAATCTTTAGAAAAATAAATCCAGAGCATTATGGTAGAAGTTCATAGAATAAGAGTGAACAATATAAAAATGGATATAATGGATCCTTACTTGTCCTGGTATAATTAAAATGCAAAGTGCATTCAGTTGAAATTTACATCCAAAGCTAATGCAAAAAAAAAAAGTCATTTTTTATTTTACACAATAAATGATTCTTAAAGGTCATGGCAATGAAAAATCCTTGTGGCCAGGAGCAAGGTATTAAAAATACAAAAAAGCAGAAAATCAAATTTTATGCTTAGCTTGATACTGTAGTAAAAGAGTAACAGCTAATCCCCTTACAGAAGGAATATACAGATGTTTCCACTATGGTAAATTGGTTAGTTAACAGAACATTATTCCAAAGTGTTACTCTTAGAGCCGCCTCCTATAGTGTTTGCATCTTTCCTGAGAGTCCAGCTTTGATTAGACAGCACTAAGAACTAAGCAGTTCTGGTATAGCTCATTATTATTAATGTCATTGGTAGCACAGCCATTAGAAAATTCTGGAAATTCAGAATTTTAGGAGTTGAGATAGTTGTCACTATATTTTAATAGCAGTTTATAGTTAATATCATGGTCAGTTTACTATGTGAAATTATACTTAAAAAATAAATAATATTCTGTATATGTAACTAAATTAATATATATATCTAAAAAATAAAAAGTAGATAGATGTGCTTTCCACTGCTACTCTGTTTTGCTGAATATCTCACCCTACTGTTTTCATCCTTTCTTGTTTGTAAAGAAAGGTTGTTCTAAGATTAAAAAGCGGAAAAAAGTTGGAAGTGGGATTTCAACTTCCAGTTGAATCTGTGGCTGAATGTTTTTGTGGTTTAATCCCAGCTGGCAACTAAGCCCCACTCAGCCAGGACTAGAGAGCAGATTGGGAGACTAAAAGTGAGAAAACTCATGGGCTGAAATAAAACCAGGTTAACAGGTAAAACAAAAGCCACACAGGCAAGCAAAGCAAAACAAGGAATTCATTCATTGCTTTCCATGGGCAGGCACTGTTCAGCCACCTCCAGGAAAGCAGAGCTCCAGTAATGCTGACTTGGGAAGACAAATGCCATCACTGCAAATGTCTCCCCATCTTTCTTATACCAGTTTCTGTTTCTGAGCAAGATGTCAAATGGAGTGGAATATCCTTTGGTCACCTGCGGTCAGCTGTCCTGGCTGTGTCCCTTCTGCACATCTTTTGCATTTATATAATGAAAATATCAAGTGGATCTTCTCATTTTCCTTTTCTTTTTAGCACCTGTGATCCACTTTCTGTTGGGAAGTTTGTTGTAGGAAATGCCTGGGTAGGTATGTGAGTCTACTTAGGTATTCAGTTCCAGTACAACTTTGATTAAGGAAGTTTTAGCAGAGCAAAAATCAACCTTCTTGACAACTCTGTGATAACTTTTAAAGTGCCAATAGTTACAGTTAGCTCCAGCATTGCTTTTATGGTAACATCTTTTATGGTATCATTGCTTTTATGGTATCATTGTTTTTATAGTATCATCACCATTGAAAGGCTTGGGACAGATTTATTAAAAAAAAAAAAAAAAAAAAAAAAAGGTAGAAGTGGAACCCTAAGGTGGCTGCTTGAGTTGCTGCTTGTTGGCAAAGAAAAATAAGCAGCTTCAGTTGAATGTTTACTTTTTACTGCTGTTCATCTCAGGTGCTACCTGCTTGTTTGGAAACTTTGTAAATGAAGGTTTACTTTGCTGTAGTAGAAAAATCTAGTGGCCTATTTTGAAAAAAGTGTGAAATACTTACATTTGGTCTGTATTTAAATTAGTATAACATCCTTGCTTCAGGCTTCTTTTAGGTTTGGGAGGGCAATGGTTTGGGATGAAGGAATCAGTTGCTATGTTGTGTGAAGGAGCAGGGGAAAAAGAAACTAGGTAAAGTGTTTCAGAAGGCTATTGCAACTCACTTGTTAAGTGAGTTACTGTGAATCTTTTGACTCTAAATTTTTATATTATAGCTGGCAATATACAATTTAACTACCACTGTTTCTTCTTTCTTTTCAATCATGCATCTTCAAAATAACTAATAACCAGAAATAAAAAGCCAAAGACTTGTCTTAGAAAGAGCAAATACTAGTAAGGGGAACATTTTTACTAATCGAATGAAATTATTCTGTGGTGTCATAGAGGCAGTGCACAAGCTAATGATATTTAAAAGAATGTGAGACATAGTAGTGTATAATCATGTTGGGGTAAATCTTTGACAAGAAAATTCAGCTGAGGTTTTCTTACTGAAGACAATTGCAGTTAGGAGTTTGTTAGTTAGATATTTATTCTGTTCTTTTTGTTTTATTTTTTTAAAGGTTTCAGTGTGAGTTACTTGGTAGTACACAAATACCTCTGTTCTATGAATTTCATTTTCATTTCAGATTAGTGTGATTAGTGTGATGCAAGAAGAGATTTCAATTTAGTAATATGCCACACATGCAGTATGTTCTGGTGATTTGGTGTGTTGACAGTGTATGTTTGAATCTTAGCTTTGAAAAGGAAAGTTAAAAACTCTTATTTCAGTCTTTGTTCGGACTTTGTTTTCCAATATTTTATATCCAGTTCTGTTTTTCTGTGGCATTTATGTTTCGAGTACCTATTGTAGGTGTGTCAGTCGACATGTTTTGTTACAGATTCGCTCAGACACTAAAAGAAATGCAACTGAAATTTTACTTAGAGCTCTTAGAAACTTATTAAATTCATCAGTATTAGTATACAGATGCACAAGGAGCATACATTTAAAAAAATAGGTTTCTTTCTTAGAAGGTGTAGGATTTCAGTGCACTTTGATCAGAATGTTACTCATTGCACACACATCCACACAAGCACATAGAGTTTTACAGCTTTACTGTACCTTTCACAGCCATCTGACCCAATCAGATTATAACATTAGGATTTCAGGTGTTTGAGTTTTAGTTTTTGCTGCTGGAGCAAATCAGACAGGACACACCTCCTCCCCTTCCTGAGGAAGAGAAAGCTGATTTCTGAAGAGCTAGAAGGCAAGAACTTAAGACTCAGGAAGAGGTTAAAAGGGCATATAATTAGGCAAACCTTAACACACCACACCTGTGTGACAACACAGTGGCCATAGTTTTCATTTGGTACCTTCTTTTGCTGTTGTGCTTTAAAATATGTAGGGCAAGGTGAATATTTCAGATAAGATTTCAGGACTTTGGGGGAGAGGGCTAAGTCAAATTTAGTATTTATTTCTGGAACTGTTGGAGCACACATATTCTTACTTGGGTGTGATAAAATTGCCATTATCTCTCTCACTAAAATCTACTGCAACACTGTATCATTTTTTATGGTTTCTTAATGCTATTAAAATATTTTCAGTGCTCTAAAAAGAAAAAGGGGAAGGCAATATTCTGACCAACAGAAGGTAGAAATCTCAGTATAATTTTGTCTTGGGTAGATCCCATGATGCTGCTTGGTACATTTCCAGAAGTCCAATAGTAACCTAATTTTTGTTTGTAAATGTAAAAACAACTTTAGAATTTTAAATAATGTTTCCCATAAGATTATATTCTTAGAGGGATTTTTTTTCTGTTACAGTGCTTGTACCCAGGAAAGATCTGCTACAAGACAACACTCCTTACTTTGATAAACCAACAAAAAAGCATGAATCCTGAGGAAAATGCATTCTTCTCCCCAGAAGGTTAATATCCTGTAATGAGATTTCTGAAAACCAATAGTGGATACCTGTATTAAAGTTAAATTTAAAAAATTATTTAATATTGTTACCAGGAAAACAGGAACTGAAACCAAGTCACTGTTTTTATTGTGTTCTGTGGTATCATCACACACTTCTGTGGAAGATACTGATACTTCCACGGAAGTGGACACTAAGACTTCCACTTTGAGATGCACAGTTATCATGAAAATACACTGCTGAGTTGTGTTACTTTAGCCAGTAATATTTTTAATTATGATAGTTGTCAGAGATTGTTTCTTAGCAATCCAAAGGAGTTTGGGTGGTTTTGTTTTTTTTTCAAAACCAAATACAAGTTAAATGTAGTTCTCAATCCTGATAATACTTATTTATAGGTTTATTGCAATCATATACTGTTTCGAAGTAATGAAAGATCATCTTGTGACACTTGCCATTAAATTCATGCTTTCCACCAAAAGCATGATTTCTACAGTTGTCACTAATTGTACACTAATATATTGTGATGCCTGAGAGAGTTCTTAAGGTTTATCTGAATAAATTATTTAGGTTTTACAGCTGTGAGAGCATGTGTAGTGTTTTTCTTTTCCCCTGCACCTTTGAATGAGCAGGAGTGGTAGAGTTTTTAGTTCTTAGATGACAAAAGAACCCAGCCACAGCTGTGATTATAGAGTGACTTCTTGAGGTACTTTTCCAATGAGAAGGGGCTTGTTGATAAGTTGCAAGTGATCTGACTTGCCAAGAGTGAATTTATTTACTAAGCACTTATAATTTCAATTTTTTAATGCAGACTTACTTGCTTCTTATGGAATTTCTTGCAGTGATCACTTTAATTTTAATTGGAACCAGATAGAACTGTAGTGATCCATAGAATCTTCTCTGTGAAATCAGTAACAGGCACCATACTAGGATCTAAATACCTCACACAGGAGTGAGGTAGTGCAGTGATACCTCTCAGCTCTGTGTCAAGTTCCAGTGATTCTGGTTTTTTTTTAATAAGCCTCTGAGATGTCTGTATTGTGTATCTCTGTGGGATGTAACATGGCTTCATTGACTGAGTAAACAGGAAACTTAAATGCCTGCATCCCATCTCTTTTCCTCAGACCGCATGTCAGTGAGATCAGAACTCCTTTCTTTAAAACAATTGCCTGTGGCTTCTGTGGAATAGTATGTTAGTGATTTTATCCTTCAGGTTGATTTCATAGAAATCACTGACAGCTGGTAGATATTCATTCTTTTGTTAGTGATGTAAAGTAGTATTGCCTGTTATCAAGCCAAGCATGTACTGAAAGACTTAGTGATGTCAACAGTAGATGGCGACCTTTAATAAGTTTGGGGAAACTGCAAGTGCGGGAACTATTTCATGTGACTTGCTTCTGACTTGTTCAGCCGTCATTGGTTTTAGGTTTTCATTTTTAACGAGAATTAACATTAGTAGAAATATAGTGCAGAAAGGTCAGTTTAAGGGGTCAGGCTTGGGATTTGACAGGCACTTACGTTTTTCAGCTTGCCTACATCTTGAATACATATTTGTAATTAAAACACAGAATGGGTCACTGGAATAACAGACACCACTTCTGAAAGTAGACATGAAAGAAAAAAAGTTGATAGAATTGAATGGTCTGCAGAACAATTCTCCTTATACTCCTATGCAGCATGTTTGTGATCTGTGCATTAACACTGCATGTCCCTGTGCCTAAACAGGCAGCAAAGACAAACTGAATACTGCAGTGCTGAGATGACAAAAATGAAGCAGGCAAAAGACTACTAATGTAAGAGAAGGACAAACTTATTTGTTGCTCTCGTTTCCATGTGATCTTAAATAGGAATCCAGAGGATATCCAGAGCAGGATAAATAGGAATCCAAATAAGGAATTGTGCCGAAAAGTATCTCAGAGTTGGTTATTGTCTGGGCCCAGCAGGTGTTTTCTTTCTGTAAATTTGATTTTCCAACCTTGAAAGAATCTTACAAACATGCTTAATGAGCAGCTGGTAATTAAAGGCTTCGCTGTTCTAGCTGCTTGTAGTGTCTCTTCCTCTCGCCCTTTCTTACTTGTTGATTCATGTCCCAGTACCCAGTCACGTTCCAGTACCCAGTCATCTCCACAGCTTCTGTTTCTTCATTGTGAGGGTGATGAGACACTGCACAGGTTGCCCAGAGAAGCTGTGCATGTCCCATCCCTGGCAGTGTTCAAGGCCAGGCTGGGCCAGGCTTTGAGCAAGCTGGTCTAGCAGAAGGTGTCGCTGCGTATGGCAGAGGTTTGGAACTAAGATGGTTTGTAAGGTCCCTTCCAACTCAAACCGTTCTATGATTCCATGGGTGTGAATCTGTTCATGATACTGCTGGCTTTGTGCTCATATATATCTTTATTTTCCTTAAGTAGTATCAATATTGAATAAAGTATTTTTGCATTCCATTTGCAAAGTTTTAAGTATTAGCTGAAACTTTCAAACATTACAGAAGCTTTCACTAAATGACTTGGGAGAGGAAAAGGTTAATTCTTTACAACAGAAACTGCAGTAGGCTCACAGTAACGTATTTCAAACCCATTAAACTTTTTCAGGTTCACTGGAACCACAGAATTTTAGAACAGACATATGTGCCTTTCTTCCAAAGTAATGAAACATCATCAGCCTTAAAAGATAAGCCTTAAAGTTAATAGTTCTTTAAAATGTAGTTTAACTATGCAGGAAATTCTGTTGGAAAGGGCTCACTGCTTGCTCAGATCTGCTGCAGTTCAGCTGTGAGAGCCACAGGGACAGTATGGTTTCACCACGGGCATTGCTTTCCAGAGGTGCCTTCGTGGCCCATATAGGTGTGCTAGTGGTGCTGCAGGACCTCCTGTTTTGAAGGTGGTTTTGGCAGAACAGATGTCACCTCAGTGATTACACATAAGAAAATTCTAAGCACTTCAGCTTTTCACATCATCTACAAGAGATGTGTCTGTCAGAGCATTCTGCAGTTGTGTTGTTCATGAAATGATGGCTTCATGTAGACTGTGGCTTTAATGAAAGCATTAAATACATCCAAGGAATATTTGCTGTTCAAATACTAAGTTTTGGTTTTGTTTTAACCACTTTTCCCTCCCTTTTATATAGCAGTTTCAAAATACAAGGTTTCTTCAGGTTTTCATTTGGAAGCAGTAGCTCAGGATGGGGATGAAGCATGGTATTAGTACATTTGCTATAGCCTGGTGTTCATAAAACACAAGAGCTAGATTTAATCTATGAATTAATTTTGTTTGCATGGGTAGGATTTAGGTTGAAGTCTTTATGGTCTTCATGTGAAACAAGGTGACTTTTCTATTATAACAGGGCGAAATTAATGCCCTTTGTTCCTCTGCACTTTGGTAAAGGAAACATCTAGTACACCACAAAGTGACTCCACAAAGTTGTTCTGGGAGTAGCACTGAAAGTCTAATCTGGAAAAGTAGCTTGTGTCTTCTCCAAGGTGCTGGGTTCTCAGGCAGTTTGTCAGGTAATATGAAATCAACAAACTTGTGGCAACTCCAGTGACCAAACCTAGCATTAGTATTTATTCTCAGAGATCATGCCAGCTGAAAGAGCTGAACTGGACTGCTGCATAGCATCAGTCCTCTGTGTATCATACTGGACTTGTAAATAAAGTAATTTAGTTTCCAGTACTGGCAGTTCTTTACACTTCCTTTACAAAAAGGAAAAAAAATATTGGCAATTGAAAACTAAAAATAAAGGCTGACCAGCTTACAGGAAGAGCTGAGTCCTAGTGCTTCCCTGTGTAGATAACTCTTTCCAAACTATTCTCAACAATTTAATCCTAAACTCTGGAGTTCAGTGGGTTGTCAGATCTTTGATCTTTAGCTTTATGGCATGTCAATTACTTAACACAAAGCACAAAACACAACATGAATTCAGTGTTAAGGCTGGTATTTTATAGCTACAAATGTTTGATGTTTTGATAACTCCAGTAGAAATCCAGTCATTTTAAGGGTAAAGTGTATGTTGTTTGTGTGGGGTATATCTGGTGTCTACATATTCACATCTCTCTAATTCTGTTGAAAGACTTCATTAGTGGAGCTTTTATGATGGCTTTATTCAGCTTTTTTAAAGTTTAGCTTTCCTGAGACTTTTTTTTTGTGCTAGCAAGAATAAATCTGAAAAGAGAAGAAGAAAGGAAGGGCACATCTTTCTACTTTGATGACTAGCAATAATTTTAAATAATTTACTGGTTTTATAAGCAGATATTTCCATTTAGTTAGCACTTCAATAATCTGGTTTGTATCAGACAGAGGAGTAAAAGCATCTTAGTTTTCAAATTATGCTTTCCTTGTTCTTGTAGTATGTGCTTCAGCTTTCCATCTCATCTACCCAAAAGGCTATGGTTCAGGATTAGTAAGGATTAAATAAACAGCCAGTGAAACTATGGTCTGTAGAAGCTGGGAGGGAGAATGGCATTCTCTGCATTAGGCCATAAAAATGGGGACAGTTGTACTGTTTCACCTGCTGCTGTATTAGCAGCCCTGTTCTCTCAGGTCAGCAGCTACATGCAGGGATTGATTCAGGCAACCCCGGGCTGCCCTTTCCAGCTGAAAGCCATCTCCATAGCTGAGCATGGGAATTTTGTCATTCTGCTCTTTGCATAGCAGAACTGTGGTAGTGAAAACAAGCAGGCAATGACCCATACAGTGATCTGCACTTTTTCCAGTCAGTTTGTAAAGGAAAAAATGAGAAGGTCATTGCAGTGCTTCCTTCCCTTTTAAGTGTGTGCATAAGATAAAAATCTTCAGTCCGTGGCTGTCCACCTGCAGATGAGCCAGCACTTGTGTTTCGGTGTAGATCTTTATCAGCCCATTCATACATTTGCAGTTTGGGAGGGCTGCTATCCGCTGCTTCACATTTCCTCCTGATTCTTGCAGAGGTAGAGCCTGAAGTCAGTCTCTTAGTCAGGAAATTCTGAGAGGACTTTTGGAGACTCAGCACAAACTCTGCCCATGAAAAGCAAGTGCTTTAAGAAGGAAAAAACCTGCATTTTTCACAGTTAGCTGTGTCTGGCTGTGACATAACACAAAGAGCATGGCTTTCGGGCTGTAATTCCTTTGGTTGTAATTTCAAAAGCTGTGTAAACTTTATGTAGCAGTTTGGCCAACATGTTATACTGTATCAGCAAGGAAGAGATCTCCTACATAGCAACTTAGTACTGAGAAAGAGCCAAGAAGGAATTCTGACTTAGCTGAAACTAGTTCCTGAAGGAATTTCCCTTAATGTTAAGAACATGCCAGATTTTTTGGCCACTAATATTTACTTATGTATGTGGTTTCCTGAGTAAATTTCCTCTGAACATGCTTTGTGAAAATGCAAGAAGACAAGTGGTCCCACTGGACTCTGCAGTGTTGTTCAACAGCAGCTGAAGTGAGGGTGGCTTCTGTCAAACCAATAAATGAAATGTGGCATGAGTGAGTGTATGAATGAGAATGAAGGAGCATTAAAGTTCATAGAAGGAAGAGCAAATGGAATAAAGGAATATTAAATACAACTTTTTGCACTAGTGAAACAAAAATGTCAAGCAGCCATGGAGGAAGGCCTCGGGCAGAACTGTGGTGGTGTGCTCCTCAGTACCGCTTTGCTGTAGCTACTGTGTGGAAGATAAAACTTAGTGGATTTATGACTCCAAGGACAGAAGATCAGGCACAGAGTTCAAAGGGAGCATTACCTGCCTTTGTTAGATGGGAAATGTGTTTTATGATGCAGCAGTTACATCAAATGATGAATCACACTTCACAGCATGCTGTTTAACATACTTCCCATTGCCCTACAACAGACTGGTTGCTTGAAGTTCTGCTATAAGGTGCATGTTGGGATTTCTTTCACTACTTTTTCAAACAGTTTTCAATGAATGCTTGAAGCGGCAAACACTTGTAATGGACAAAAAGCATGGAAATGCTGGCATATGCATTCTGTCACCATTTCAGGGCAGAAGACCCTAAATACACAAGAGAAAAGGATGCAAATCCCCTGTCAAACCAGGGTACAAATTGCACAACATTGTTTCTGTGATTGAGGCATCCAGTAAAGTTTGCTGCAGATTGTGTCGCCTTGTTCTCTTACAGTTCCATTTATTTGAAACTTAATTTTCTAGCAGATGAAGTAGTTGCTTATGTAATTTATTCAAATATGTGGTAAATTAAATCACAGAAGTTAAGTTGGGTGATCTCTCAGGGATTTATCCTAAGTGGCATTTCCTTCACTTTTATGTCAAAGAAAACAAATAGGGAAAACTGAAATTGTAAAGAAACGAAGAAACACAAAAGCTGTGTTCTGAACTGAACTGCATGTAACATCTGGCATGGTTTTGAAACTAAAATCCCACTGAATTCTAGAAAAACAACCTCTGTGGGAGTAATGGGACTCTCTTAAGTTTTAGCAAGAAGAAAAGAAATATTAAGAATTTTGTTATTTTATTAATTATTTAGGACTGTTTCACATTTGGAAATCACTACTGGTTACTAAACAGAGGTGCAAAAAGCTACCATAGTATTTTTTAAAACAGATCAAGAAAGAATGTGTTATATTGATTCCCATGTGAAGTTAGGAATAAACAAAGATTAGCTCCAGGGTAGTATCCATATACTGAGGAAATGAATGAGCTGTAGTTCTGGCTGGTGTAAAATAGCATATTTTTGTAATAAAACTAGCCTTCCAACATATGCCCTCAGAAGGTAAGGTGAGGCTGGGATGGTTTAACAGCCTTTAACTGGGCCTAAGAGGAAAATATAGGCTGAATATCAAGAAAAGCGTGAAGTGCAGCTCTCCCTGGTGTCACTTGGACTCTGCTCAGTATCTTCTCTTGGCAAAGTATTGCCTGCAGGAATGTGGACACTGTTAGGATGTTTGAAGTCTCACCTCCCACAATACTAAAGCATGTGCCATAGACACATTAGAATGAGTAGGAATGAGGACTCAGCAGCATGCTGGGAAAATAATGAATTGTGCCAGCTGCATTATAGGTATGTTAATTTAGACTCAATGTGCCAAACCACACTGAAGGCAGCAGAAGCTGAAACGGAAGGATATTCTTAATGCCTCCACCATTGCTTACAGAAAATTAAGAGACAAGGAGAGAGGTAGTGTGAAATATGTTGTACTGCACTTGGTCTGGTGGGAGTGCACCCCTCTGTAATACACCTCTGTGCCTCAGGGTCTTGACAACACGAAGTCTTCCTCCAGGTGACTTAAGATGGAAAGTGTGTGAGCTGCTAGTCTTCTTTTTGTCTTAGTAGTTTATGTCTGAGCACTGCAAATTTACTTCCACTGCACGTGTAGTGGGTTGACCTGGCTGGACACCAGGTGCCCACCAAAGGTGCTCTATCACTTTCCTCCTCAGCTGGACAGAGGAGAGAAAACACAACCAAAGGCTTGTAGGTCAAGACAAGGACAGGGAGAGATGTCTCACTTATTACTGTCACATGCAAAACAGACTTGACTTGGAGAAATCAGCTTGATTTCTTGCCAATAGAATCAGAGTAGAATAATGAGAAATAAACTGAATCTTAAAAATAACTTCCTGCCAACCCTCCCTTCTTCCTGGCTTAATTTCACATTTCTTCTATCTCTACCTCCCACAACACTGCAGGGGGATGAGGAATGGGGGCTGAGACCAGTTCATTGCAAGTTGTCTCTGCCACTCCTTCTTCCTCCAGGGCAGAACTCCTCACTCTCTTTCCCTGATCCAGTATTGGAGTCCCTTCCATGGCAGACAGTCCTTCATGAACTTTTCCAATGAAATCCTTCCCACAAACTGCAGTTCTTCATGGCCTGCTCCAGCATGGGTCCCTTCCATGGGGTGCATCCTTCAGGAACAGACTGCTCCAGCATGGATCCCTTCTATGGGTGCATCCTTCAGGAACAGACTGCTCCAGTGTGGGTCACCACTCCTGCAGCAAACCTGCTCCAGCAGGGGCTCCTCTCTCCATGGGGCCACAGGTCTTGCCAGCTCCAGCGCAGGCTTCCTGTGCAGTCACAGCCTTCAGGCATCCCCCTGCTGCAGCATGATGTCGACCATGGGCTGCAAGTGGAATCTGCACCACCATGGACCTCCATGGGCTCCAGGTGCACAGCATGGTATCCTTCATGAGCTGCAGGGGAATCTCTACTGTAGCACATGGAGCACCTCTTTCTCTCCTTCTGACCTTGGTGTCTGCAGAGCTGTTTCACATATTCTCACTCCTCTTTTCTGGCTGCTGTTACCAGCAGTTTTTAATTCCCCATCTTAACTATGTTATCCCAGGGATGCTACCACCATCACTGACAGGCTTGGCCTTGGCCAGCAGCAAGTCTGTCTTGGAGCCATCTGGCATTGTCTCTGTTTTAGCATTGTCTCTTCTTTTAGCAGCTTCTCACATTCTCAGGGAAGCTATAACTCCTCTGCTACCAAAACCTCGCCATTCACACCCAATACACCATGCCCTTCAGGAACCCTGTGCAGAGCCATTTTCACAGACGTCACTAACTGTTAACAGGGTATTCATATAGGTTATTTAATCCTTACCCAGCAGATGGATTCTGAATATTCTGCCCCTGAAAATATTCAGCAAAAATCATTTGCACTATGCTGATATTTACACTAAGTTAGAAGTGAGGAAACTCAATGCCACTTGAATTAGAGGAAGCACTCTGCATGTTTCAGGTTCACTTAACAGCTACTATAGGATTGTGAGAGGGTTTCTTGTGGGTCTGAAGTTCTTCTGCTACTTACGTAGTGTTGCCCCACAGCAAGGTCTGACTCAGATACACTGATCAGAGCAGTCTTACCCTAGGTACAGAAAAATACCTTTTTCTTCCATCTTCCTTTCTGTTGGCCACCATCTGTCTTGGTTATCTTCCCTCAAGACTTATGTTATTCTCTTGCTGTCTGAGAACCAAACTGCTCCTTTTTGTGTCAATATAGGGGCCTGATACCTGTGCCAAATATCTCAGATGATTCTTTTTGAGAGGTTGATGTTTTTTCCTGCCCCTGCTGAACCACAGTTCTTGCTGAACTGCAAGAAGAGTTGACAGCAGCCTGTTCTGTGCCAGATAGCTGTATAAATGCAACATGTATATCATTGTGGATATCCTGGATCCATTAAAACCAGAAAGGCCAGCGCTTCTTGCTGCCTTATCTTTAACCATCAATCTCACAACAAGGAAGTAGAAAGGTGCTGTATGGAAATACAGGTTTAAAACCCCTGGGTGTGTAGCCCTCACCCACACCTTTACTGCTGCAACAATGGGAGAGGACTTTCAGTAAGGAGTGTCCTACCTCCTTAAAGCTTGACTTCATATGAAAATTCCATCTATGGCATAGAATTTAATCTGGTCAGCATTTGAGCAAATAGTTGTTCCTGCTTATGTAAACAGCTCAATTAAATGCAGTGCTTAAATGCTTGCAGAACTGGCAGCATGTTTTATTATGACAGTTTGCCAAGGAAGTAAGGAACTTGGGATTAAATCTTTCCTGCCTCATCCACAAAAGCAATCTCAGTGAATTCTCCTCTAGTGTAAAGCAAGCAGGATTCAGCATAATCTTCAAACTGTTCTAAGCTCTTTTTCACACTGGATACCTTTGAATAAGTAGTAGCCTAAAAGCAGTACAGTAACCACTCATTTAATTTCTGGAGCCATTTTAAGTTTTTACATTGGAGAGCAGATATATATAGAATATAGATCTTCACCATGGTGGCTGATTTCAAAGAAAGTAGCATCATGGCTCTTGCATATTCTATTTCTACTGACAGTGTGCCTGTTATCTAAAAAGTGTATCTAGTGCAGTTAAAAATATGTATATACACACACATAGGATGGTAACAGTCACAGAATCAGCCACAGAGAGCACCAACAAAGCCTTCTTTGGACCTTCTAACATGTGCTTGCACGTGACATGCTGCTATGGGGCAAGGAAATTGTCAAAGAAACACAACAAAGCTTCACACCACTGAAAGATTGCACAGCTGTGCAGCTATAAGCATGCTGCTTCAAAAGCCAAGTTACATGCTGCATCAAGTGGTTTACTTTCCTTGGTTCGTAATGCTCGTCTTTATGCATTTATGTGAGGTACATTAATGCTTTAACAGGTATTACCTGACTGAAGGAATAATGCGAACAATGTGTTTGAATTTTTGAACAACAGTACATTTGACATAATACTCTAGTTTTCCACCTATCTGTGTACCTGAACATCTTCAGATAAGCTTAGATGAACAGAAACACATCAAACACGAACACCAATACACAGGTGTTTTATGGCTTTTGTCTGTGCTCAAGGCTTATTTGTTGTATGTAATGGTGTGTCCTTGCAGGAAACATAGGAAAACTGAAGATGCTCATGGAGAGTTTCTCCTTGGAATTCTAATTAAAAACATGATTGCATAGTTCAGAATTGCTTTCTCAGAGCTCCAAATGGCAGACAATATTCTGGCCAATTACCAGCAGACCTGAAGGACTCTGATCTCCTGTACCATAGATAAAACCGGGTGAGGATGAGTCCTGTGAACAACACAGACCCTGGGGCACTGCTTGGAGAAGTGAATGAGATGGGAGTGGTGAAGGCCAGTTGTCCCTGCACTCGGCATATAGCTGGTAGTTACATGCATTAGGAGTCTGTTGTGCAGGAATTGGAAGTGCTGCACTTTTTAGTGACCTAACCACCTTGTAAAGTCATCCTCAGCCTCCACAGGAGTCACAGTTTCAATATCCCAAATATTGCTGCTGCCTTGATAGTCTTTCCCATAACGTAACAGCCAGGACGGGATCCTCCCAGGATCATCTAGCACCTTGGTCATTACAGCAGGGTAGAGGGGACGGTTAGCAGTGACCAGCCCTGGGCATTGCAGTTCTCAGTGTCTGAGCATGAGCAGAGGGAGAGAGGTACTAGGGAAGGCATGAGAGGTAACAGGGAGTTGAGGGGAACAGACATGGCCCAAAGGTGAAGAGCTGGGTAATGCAAAATTGCAAAGCATTTCTGAAAAGACCAAAATGCTTCTTAGCAGCTCCCTCTGGACACCTGCAAATCAGCGGCTTTGTCGTTCCTCTCAGTGGCACCAGAGCTTCCTGCTTGCATTTTCTTTGCCAGTAAGCCAGGTGAGTACAGCAGCCTGAGGATCAGTTGGGAAAAGAGGATTATGTGACGATACTGACCACAGAAACTCTTCCTTGTTTCTTTTCTCCTTTAGCCAAGGAACTCTGCATGACCCAACAGCCTCTGAGCTCATGCATCCCCCTCTCATTTCACAGTCTATCAGCAGCAGGTGCTGCTTGTAGCCGGACTTTTTGCAAGCCACATGGCAGTTCAGGAAACCCAGATTTTTTTCCTGCTGCTGGATGATTTTTTCATTATTCCTCCCTGATAGGGGCAGTACTCCAGGACATAAACTATTTTAGGGAAGGGGACATGGCTCTTTTTCCCCCAGGATTTTTGTGCTAGAGGCATGCTGCCAAAGGGGTTGACTGCATTGTACTTAGAATGTGATAGAATCATAGAATAGTTAGGGTTGGAAAGGACCTTAAGATCATCTAGTTCCAACACCCCTGCCTTGGGCAGACACGGCTCACACTTAATCATGTCACTCAAGGCCTGTCCAACCTGGCCTTGAATATTGCCAGCAATGGAGCTTTTACAGCTTCCCTGGGCAACCCATTCCAGTGCCTCACCACCCTCACAGTAAAGAAATTCTTCCTCATATCCAATCTAAACTTCCCCTGTTTAAGTTTGAACCCGTTAC